>OZ024825.1:43828522-44138522 GCA_964016985.1 Anodontia alba | reverse complement strand
CTGTGTGTGTGTGTGTGTGTGTGTGTGTGTGTGTGTGTGTGGTGGAGAGGGGTCAAATTAATATAGAATGCAATATATACAAGGCACTGGGTGAATTTGAATGAAAAAACATTTTCAGTGTCGAAGTCCACGACCCGCGTTTTCTTCTTTTTTTTTCCGCTTTAATGTAAAACCGATAGGATATCATATTACATATTTATAATTCAATTTTGCGATATAAAAAAAATGGGAGTCTATGCTTTCACAAAACTTCGGCTATTTTCTGATAGTGACTGATGGCTTCTCTGATATGTATACAAAACATAAAAAAATCCAATTTGTGATATCAAATATCGGTTTATGCTATTGAAAAATCTGCCTCGATCAAACAAGAATTGCATTTGACAATTTCTTAGGCTAGATCGTGCCAGCGTTAATGCTTACAGGAAATTTGACAGAAGTATCCCAAACGATCAAAGACTTACGGCAATGTTCATATTTGATCTCGGTTAAGCCTCGGTCATTCGAAAATAGCATTTGGTAAGTGCATGCTAGAGCGCCTTTATATATCAGTCTGTATGCGAAACATAAGGAAAACATGCCTTTTCAAATAAACTGAAAATTTTACCACAAAAACAAACAAAAACAAAAAAAAAAAGAACAAAAAAAAAAAAAAAAAAAAAAAAAACAAGAGGTGTCATAATCAAAGACCCTGTCTACCTTTGACACCAGGAGAAAGAGCAAACAAAAAGAAACATCTTAACAAATTGCATTATGGGCCGCAATGTGAGGAAACAAACCTCACACGTGACCCAATAAAAACTAAAATCAACCTATGCATGCAATCGGTTCAATCTTCGTTGTCCGCGTGAAAAAAAAGTTTGCATTTTTGGCTATTCAAATTGCGCTCAGCGAAGATTCTGATCAGCCTGCAATAATGCGCAGGCTGATCTGAATCTTCGCTGAGCGCACATGTGCTAAGGTACGTTTCCGGACGATGCGGCTCGTATAACTCCGCGACTAGTCATGGGACCAAACTCCTCTTCTCCAAGTGAGATGATCACAAAGGTGGATGAGAAAGAGCAAACACAAGAACAATGCACCATACAGGATGAAACGAAAATAAATCCTCAGCCAGAGGTCGTCATCGGTGGCTCAGTTGGATGCGTGTCCGACTGGTGATCAGCAGGATGCGGGTGGTGCGACCCCCGCCGGGTCGGCAACATTCGTTTGTGGAGGTTGATCATGAAATATTTTCTGTGGTCCTTCTCTCCGTTCCGCTGATTCAAGAAGGGTAGTTGTCAGTTTATGGCGAAAACATGTGCACAATACTGGTTACCAGCTTATAGGACTACGCCTGCCCAGTAAAAGTGGCCGAATATATATATATATATATATATATATATATATATATATATATATATATATATATATATATATATATATATATATATATATATATATATATATATATATATATATATATATATATATATATATATATGTATTTTTTTTTTTTTTTTCTGAAACTTTGCAGTGATGTAAATCTTTGTCCTCCGATGTTGTCTGCCTTTAGCCAAAGTCATGACAAGAGCCCTTTTAATCCATTCAGACTGAATAAACTCCCCACGCTATATATTGGAAGAATCGAAGTTTTAGGTTTGTTTGTTTGTGTTGAGGTTTTACGGCCCAGTCAACCCAATGGGATCATGTCGAGCGCGGTCAGTTTACCTAACCACACGTTTACTGGACAGGCTTACTCCTCTAAGCGGTTAACCAGTACTGTGCACATTCTTTCGCCAGAAACTGACAACTGCCCTTCTTGAATCAGCGGAATGGAGTGAATGACCGTAGAAAATATTTCATGATCAATCTCCACTGTTTTAGGTATGTCAGGCTTTGTGATTTAGGCATTCCTTGAGCAAAATGGCTAAACTATTTGCACATTGAGGAGACCCTGATTAGATGCTGCATGATGTGACGTCTAATCTGAATCTGCACTGTTTGCCAATTAGCTCTTTGGGGTCTACGGACTAAAATAGGATCAGAGCGACCATCAGCTGACATTACCACGAAGTCAAAGGGACAAAACTGTTACTGTTACTGTCAAATATTGTCCTTTATGTTACCTGCCCTTTAAAGTCAGAAGTGATTTTTCTGAAGCATGAAACGAATGATCATAGCTTCAGGTCACGTTCCAGGAGTTTCTCTGCTATACACATGTATAAAATCATGGTAAAAATCCAAATAATAGCAGTATCATATTTTTATTTCTAAAACTTACAACAGATAATGATAGTATCAAACGTTTTCTGTTGCCATCAATATTTTGTCGTTATCTACCTTACCGTAAGGCTACGAGATTCTAAAATCATGATCATTACAATTCACATACATTCGAACTTTAATGGCTCGAATATCTTAAAGACCATTGAAATTGTTTCGAGATAAGGGTAGTTCGAGCCACTGAGGGTTAATCATAGCCCCAGGTCAGGAGGCAAACGGGGGAAAATAGAGAAGTATTTTTGATTTCCACAGAACAATGGTATGTTGAGTGTACTCATTAGAATCGCCTCGATGAGACGATTCTAATGAGCTCACATAACATACACATACAATTTCATGTTAAAGTAAGACAATCTCACTAAATATTTGTTTTTCTGGAGCTATCGGGAGAATTAGGGACTCAAAAACAGTTCGAATTAGCCATGGGAAGCGAGCATTCGGTGTTCGCGCTTTTGAGGTTCGACTGTACAAATAGTATAAATAGTAAAGAAAAGCCACAATCACATAACGTAGCCAACCAATGCAACCAAAAGAGGGAGCAAGCAAAGCCAATAAAGACAGTACATAAGCCAAAAACCAGAGAAAAGCTCAACAACTAGCCTCATCTTTCCCAGCAAGGTGATCACTGTGCTAGATAGGAGCCACTAAACACAACAATAAGACAACGAGGCCCTCCCGTGGGGTGGGGGGAGGGTTCGGAACAGGGGACAGAGGAATAAGACCAATTATTTCAGGGGAACAAGGGAACAAATGTCTGAGATTTTTTCCAGGGGAATAAGGTATCCCCGCCCCGCCCCGCCCCGCCCCGCCCCCCCCCACCCTCACCACGGGAGGGTCTTGACAACATACAGGGCAGAACACAAAAAAAAAGCCTCGCAGCGAGTAGCCACAAGACCACACAAAGAACAAACAACACCAGAATCAGCACTATTACGATAACGCGCCTATCCAAGTATACTGAAAATTTTACCACCCAAAAATGAAAAAAAAAAAAAAAAAAAAAAAAAAAAAAAAAAATTGATGAAAGTTCTGATATTTTCCATCTTCCCACTTAAAGCATAGATTGTATTTTTGTATGCTTTTGAGCAGAAAAAAATAATGTATATCCCTGTAAACCCCCCGTTTTACTATATAAAAGTGGGGTTTAATTATATAGGCATGTTTTCGTGAAGCTTAGAACGGTAGTAAAGCCTAGTATGTGGTTTAACCCAATTATGCCTAGTGGAATCTTCTACCTCTCTCTTTGGATAGGTTTATTTCCAATTCAAGGGGTGTTGTACAGTGTATTATAGAAATTCTGCACTTAATGCAAACAGTATAGACCCCTATCAGGCGCCGCGTTCTGCGGCGTCTGATCTGGGTCTGTACTGGTTTGCTTAGGTCCCACAAAAGGAACACTAGGCTTATATGGCTAAATCGCTTTTATAGGTACCAAATCTTCACTCTAGGTCCAAATAATAATAGTTATATTAATAATTATAATCATGATAATGATAATAAAAACGAAGCATTAACAAAGCATTCACAGATACAATTAGAAACACAATGCAACTGTTGAAGTGAGGTGACCGCAATGCTACAATGTACATGAAGCATCACGACAAGAAAACAAAACAAAAAGCAAATTGGGCAGCCTTTCAGCGGGCGGCCACAATGCTAAAATACAACAAGTATTAGCTTTCACCAAAAGCTTGGTCTACGCTTAGCACGCAATGTATGTTAAGCGTAGACCAAGCTAATGCTTGGTTATAATAACGTTGAGCAGGTCATTTAAAAATAGCATTTCACTAGTCCATGACCTTTCATAAAGTTTTACCGGAGCAATTACAAATACTAAGATTGTCTGCGCCCATGGGCGTTAACAAAGCCATACAAAGAATGATCAGAAAAAGTCTCGCCGCCTTATAGCGGTCAGTAGTAAAGCCCTACCGGGTGGCCCGGGCATGAGTTAAATTGATTTACTGGTACCAAATCTTCATCCTAGGTTCAGATGTTGTAAAAAAACAAATGATTATTCGACTCGAAGCCTAGCTCAATCAGTGAAACAGCACAGAAAAACGTGTAAATCAAATTTAATCACTGTGATGAAAAGGATTAGAGCTTGTGAAAATCACCTTAGATACTGGAGGCCAGAGTTAAAAAAAAAACAACAAAAAAAAAAACAAAAAACAAAAAAATAACAACAACAACAAAAAAAAAAAACAAAAAAAAAACAACATTTGTACATTGTAACTAGTAGAACCACGGAGGGTCCGAACAAAGACAGGAAAATTTTAGGTCGGTACCTACTGTTACGCCATAGGCGGCCAAAACGCACCGAGGGTGACTTCCAATACGATTAAGATCCTGGTTGGGCGATGCCTAACTGTACCACTACATAGAAGACGCTAACAGTCAGAATTTTTAAGAACCTTTTTTTTTTGCATATACTATTTACAACGCAATACAGACAATACAATAGACAATTCCAAGCAAGTCTCTTCATGTTTGCACGGCTGGGGGACTTATACTGGGTATATTACTTGATTAACCTGGCTGGGTTAATCAATTTTAAACACTCATTATGACCCCAACCAAAATGAGGAGAACTCTGTGCCAATGTGAAGGGGTTGTCTGCTTTTCCTTCTTTCACCCTACTGCAGTATGTTCCTTTTTACTTGCTCTAGAGCACTATCAAACTGTTTATTTTATTTAGAGCGCTCATATTCGACGCGTTTGTTTCCCGCCATATATAACTAGTTTTACTTCAGAACATATTCTATTTTAACACAGCCTACCTATTGAATGTATTCTACTGGTCATTGAAACCTAAGATTTTAAACTTCAGAGACACATTCTTCAGTGGAGTCGTTTGTCGGCCTCTGCTCGACCTCCTGTTCTCTATTTAGGTATTGAACATCAAAATGTTCTTGGGAACATTAAAATATTCTTAGGACACAGCTGCAATAAACAAAACAAAAACAGAGACTTAGGACATATCCTACAATAATACAAGATGAAGTCTGCTGTTTTGATTCTACCCATTATTCTCCAATGACGCACGTCACCGTATAGGGTGAGTGACGTCACTGACTTCGCGGCTGAATCCTCGACGCCATGATAGATGCATCGTTGACGTCGACGTGACTCATTCGTGACTTATTTCCCTTTCAATGACGTCGGCGTGGTCGACGATGAGCGTCGCTAACCGTCGGCAACGTCGCCCACTTAAGGTCACTACTGGTACTAATAACCGCATCTCTTGAATGACAAGGGAGGTAATTAGGGTGGTTTTCGATTAAAATAGAGGAGCATTTTTTTTTAGACCGGAATATATAATTTCTAGTGTTAGGGGCAATCCGGCAAAGTTCGGACGCACTTGGGACCTTTCGGCTGCATACGTTTGTTTGTCGTGTCTTTATTGATATATGACTGGTTTCCGCCTTTTCCTGAACTTTCGATAAGTTATGACTGTATTTGAAGCTGTGCATAAGCCAAGAATGTGCTTGATTACCATGTTTAATAGCTGGGTTCAAGCTCAGAAACAACTATACGTTGAGTTCGGGGAATTTCGTCCACCCTGGGTGAAGTTCGGACAGTAATATTTTTCCTTGCAGGGGAAGTTCGGACATAGGTGATTTTTAAAAAAAATACACATGGACAAATTCGAAACTTAAGGGTTCATCACAGTCACAAGTGGGTGGGGTAGCTGTAATTTTTTCAATTCTGAATTGTCTCAAAAGTAAGAAGTTATTTGAAAAATCAACTACTTGAGAGCTTACTTTCATAATCAGTGAGGGTATTCGTTATGTAAGGCTAAAATTTAAAGAATTTTAAAGAAAAAAAATCTCACCTGAAGAACTGTCCAGCTATTTGCACCTAAACTATTTATATAGAGCCTGTATTTTGAATACAATAAAATGAAAAGTTTGTCCTTTTATGTGACAACAATGTCTTACAAGATATATGTTGGGAATCACACTACAAAGAAGTAAAGCAGCTTTTTATAGCACAACCATTGGTAAAATTTGAAAAGAAAATCAGACATTTTTTGTTTACAAAGTAGTGCCCAAAACAAGTATGGAGAAAAAAAAATGTCATATGAAAGAGAAGTTGGATTTGTCTCCCTTCTGAAGTTAAGGTTTTTTTTTTTGGATTGTCTATCCTGTTTTCTCTGCATGGTGACCTATTAAAAGTGGATGTGGCATATTGCTTTTACTTTATCTTCTTTACTGGTGTCTGTTTGTCTGTCTGTCTACATGTTGTCTACAAAAGCATGGGACGAGTGACCATGAAAAACAAATGAGAATGTGCTTTTCTTCTATCTTTTTAATCTTAAATGATCAAAAATAATTATGCATGTTTACCATAAAAAATGTCAAATTCAATCTTTTTGAAGGATGTCTATAGAACCGTGTGCTGTGACATCTTTGATAGAATGGGGCAATAAGAAAATGAATCATTTTTGTAAAGTTGTGTACATATATTAACAATTAAAAGCAACTTTTCTAAAGTTTAAACTGTTCCAGTTTACAGAACTAACTTCTGCAACTGTTTTCTGACAAACTGATAGGGCTGATACATATATATGTTTTTATCATTCGCGTACAAACGAGTTCTTTCTTCTTTTTTCAGAAACTGAACTTTTTCTTTCCTCTGTCTGGTTTTACTGTTTTTACCATTAGTCTGTCCAAAGCGTCTCCTGTATTTTTTTCTTATTGTAAACACCCATGTTGCTTTGTATTTGCTAAATTCTATTCCTCAGTTCTGAATTCACAAATTCAACACTGTAAGTCTGGAAAAAAAACTTGCAAAATTGATAATTTTCGCGCAAAAACGGTTCTGTAAAAAACTGTAGGCTTCAACCATCCACCATACTTGTTTAAATCTGGTCACGCGATTGCATTTTACAACCATTGGCGTAAGTAACGGTGAATCGTAAATGTATGTTAAAACATGTATACCTACCTCATCTTAATCAGTGAACACACAATAATCTGCACAATTAAACGTCATAGAACCATTTCATATAAGTGTGGGGCACTTACCTTGATCACTACTATTTTGCCGAATTTTAATGGAAAATTGTTTATCAACACGTCCCCGTGCTGCGCGAAAATAAACCGGAAATGCCTACGGACATCTGCACGAGGTTGATGCGCAAATACCATATAATCCGCATTTTTATTTATTATTAATATATTACACTATATTCTCTATTATTATTTAATCTGTTTCATACTATTTTCAATATAATATAAATGTAAAATAGTAAATTCAAAAAATAAAACGCTTTTTGCAAATTTGCGTAGAGTACTGCTAAACACTGAACAACAACCCAGGCCATCCCATGGAACCCCAAGGGACAGAAAGTTGTGCATTTCCTGTGTTATTTCCTATTCAGACAATAGAGCTACAATGTCATGCCCATAAAAGCACTTTTTGGTAGTAATTTAAGTTAATAAACATGATCATCAGTGTAGTTCACCATTTTTCTTCTTTCCACGAAGTGTCCCAACGTTCATTTGTCGTGTTATCATTCTGCGCATTACCATTTGATGCCGTTGGTGCCATGGAGTATTTAGTAGTACCCATTCGCGCATTAATAGTCCGTGTGATTCGCCCGACAGGTTCCTCGTGAAAATCGTTTTGGTAAAAAGTTGTTCATCTTCTCATTTGAGGTGTCAAAATAAATTATCATCTTCTGCAAATCGCAGCAATGATCATTGAAAAAAGATAAACCATCTTAAAGCTGAGTTTCAGTGCTTTTTTCAAGGTATGTTTCATATTATTTTTGTAAGTTCATTTGGTAGATAAACATACTAAAAATTTTGTTTACATTTTTTCATGAATGAAAAATGGCTACATTGAAAATCTAGAATACCATGTCATGAAAATGGTATGCATTTTAGTGCAAGTTTGTAGTTTTCAAGATTAATACCGTAGGACATTTTAGCTGATATATCATGACATATTCTTTCTGCAACTGCCTTTGAAAAAAATGTATCATTCTTGACTTTGACTGCAAATGCGAATGCCCATATATTCGCTATTTTCTTTATGTCTTTTTGGCCTCTTAGAAAAAATTTCTCCATGTATAAAGAATGCCCCTAGTACCTTCTTATTAGCAGATATATCATTTTTTTTAACACCCATATGGTTATTGTGAAGTTCTGTGCAGACCATTTTCTAAGGTACCCCACCCACTTTTGACTGTGATGAACCCTTAAGTAACACGGGTTATATATTAGGGCTGTATAACTGTCATTCTATCATTTCTTAAAAAATGTCAGAAAGTGTTCTTTAGAAGACAAATTGGGTGGGGTGGGGGTAACTTGGGGATAATTTTAGTACGGGTGTGCGAGCCAGTATTTCGAAACCTACCACATTCATATACCTGCCCTTTGAAAAAATGGACCCATTCATATACTAGATGATCTGAAATGTTTACCCATTCATATACTGCCCGTTGATTTTTTTGTACCCATTTATTACTGCTAGTTAGACAAATATTGCAGTCAATTCATTGAATACCAAGAGAACAAGCAACCTCAAAAATCTCTGAGTGAAAAATATGTGCATATACCGGGATGTCAGAAAAAGTGGGGCCTTTCATATACCAATCAAGAAAAATTGGGTCAGTCATATTCTTTTTGTCGAAAAAAGGGAGCCAATCATATACTTGGCAGCGCTGAAAAAGGGGGCAATTCGGCACGCACATCCGTACTATGACATATATAGGAAGTTACCCCCCACCCCTCAACCCCCCTCTCCCCCGAGTTTGGATCATATTAAACAGTAAAAAAGACTATAGATTGTTGCGAAAAGGGCCTGTTCAAATCGGTAAGTTGCCGTCTTTTTCCATTTCGTTGTTCTGACAAAAACCAGTATAGGTTCAGCGTATGTAACAATAAACAAGGTATTTATATCGGCAAACTTAATCGTATCGTCATTGTTGAGAACACTTCCCGGATCTTCGTATCTCCTGAACTTCGTATACAGGTTATCCGAGAGGTTATCAAAGTAATGTGCTTGTGTGTTCTCAACGATGATAGTATGGTAGTTCATCAAATCTGCATATATAACACATTTCAACCCTGGTGAATACGCTGAGCTTATTATTATTATTATTATTATTATTATTATTATTATTATTATTATTACATCTAAACAACGAAAATAATAATAAAACCGACACAAACTGAACGGGCCATTTTCGCAAAAAATATAATCTTTTCACTTTGATATGACATAGACCTGTAGACTTTACGTCATTTAACCTTTACCACTCTCTGGGCTTGTTTAGCAGGCGAAAAATTGATGATTTTTTTTCTTATTTTTGCTAGAAAACAGGATTTCATATTTTCATTTAAATTGTCCCAGTTGGTTACAATTTGCATGAATTTTTCATGGAAAAATAAAAATATATTAAAAAGGCGTCTGCTTAAAATTTTACCCATTGAGGCGGTTCTAACGAGTACCACAATCTATGTCTTGGAGCAGAAATAAGAAAAATACTGTATATCGCTGTAAACAGTTAGCTAATACTATCCCAGTACTCCCCCATCTAGTGACCTGCTTTAGTCAAAATGTTAAACAAATATTAAATAATAATAATAATAATTATAATAATAATAAGTCTGTGGCATCAATTATTTGTGTAGGTAAATTTGACAGTTCGGATTCAATTGATTGATTGTATTGGGGTTTAACGACACGTCGACCCTTGAGAGATAGTAGAGATAATAAAAGAGATGAAAGAGAGGGACAGGGGACATGAGAGAAATGAAAATGAATGACAGTGAATTAAGAAACAGAAGAATAAATTACTACCCTTACCTGCTGCAAGGATAGCAGGCCTTGCTCAACTGTAAGCCAATATCAGTTGGACGCCCCGGTGACGTAAGAGACACAAGAACTTTGCCTCGCCCCTCCCCCCCCCCCCCCCGCCCCCGCCCCGTCCTCCCCACACACACCATAGTTCGGAGTGAACCAAACCTGAGAACAATGAATCTTGATACAAAATAAAAGCATAAAAGAAACAGAAAATTCTTTTTTTTTTTTCAGCGTAAGATTGAATCTTATTTCACTCATGAACACCAAAACTTGTATGTGAAAATGCTACATTTGGTGTTCATTCGGTAAAATAAAATTCGATCTTACATGTACACAGAAAAAAAATCAAATATTCACTATGTGTATAAACCACTGCAGAGTCTTGCAATCTCGTAAAACCGGTTATTTTACTTTCCTGCAGCCGGTGTAAGTACCGTGTTGTGACCGTTGGACGTCTCATCGTAAATTCACCATAGTGCAGATTTTTACCATTGCCTTTGGAATCATTGTGGTATCTTTGAAAATGGTGTTCTGCTCATGTATACGCTAAATGACGCGAGCATTGCTGCAAATTTCATTACTGCTTATGAAGAGTCTCAATAAAACCGAGACTCCCATTTTCTACCTGTAATGATTTCTTTGTTTTAAATGCAACCTTTTTAGAGTTTTCTTTTACGCCATCCAGTAGTTTATTACTGACCGTTCCAAGACTGTGATTAAGTTGTAGTTTACTCTTATTATTCGTCCGCTTTCTGTTTGTTATGATGTTTTGTTTGTAATGACTCAGTTTATTTATGATATCCTTGTCCCCGGAGCCTGGGAAAGAGCTGTCCTCTTGGCCATCTGCTTGTGCTGTTTTAATTTTATGCAGTGCGTGTAAACTTATCTTACTCTTTGGTGCTTTGTGGTTTATTCTACGAGGCGATTTGTTGTATGTCTTACCTTGTGTTATTTTGTTCTTGTGTTTTCAGTCCTTTTAGAATTGCGATTACCTCGCTTGGGAAAGAGAGAGCTAATCTTAGTGTTTAGTGATCGATTTGTGCTTGTTTGGATTTGTCGGTTTCCTCTTCCTCTTGGTGTCTGGGAAGGGCTGCGGTTTGTGATTGTGGCACTCCCTGAACTTTTCTCTTACCTTTTTTTATACTATCCCGACTGGTGTTAAGGGTGGGAATTAAATTGTATCGGTTCCAGAACATTGCTTTTTCATTTACTTCTTATATTTTTGCACAGAATAATCGAGCTTTCAATATCTTTCAAAAAATGTTTGATTTGGCACATTTCTGCTTGTATTGTTTCCATTTTTTTTTTCAGAATTTCAACAGGGGAAGGGGGAGAGCAGGGCTACATCATTTTATTTACATATAATCGGACTTATGTATGTGACCGTTGTAAAATCATAGAACAGAATATAAAATGAATTAAAATATATATGTATATCTCAAGTGCAGTGATCTCAAGCGGGCCTATAACAGTCTGAAATAGATGCTAGCATGCAGGGTTGTACAGGTTTTGATTTTCTGTGTGAGGTTTAATTGACATCTTCCTTTATATTGTCACCAATACCAGAATTTGGATTGTGTATATATAGAACGAATGATTTGAACATGGCAACAGTATGCTCGAGCATGCCAATAAGTGTTCTTAAATATCAAATTAAAAAAAAAAAATTCTTGTGTCCTGTGGTATTCTCACTTTGAGCCATCGAACAATTCAAAACTCGGAAAGAACCTTAGTAAATCTGGTCTACTATTTTCTTTTACTGAAAACAGTAAACAAAAGATTAAATGATTAAATTGAATTCAGTACAAGCCAACAAGCAGTGTTCGCCAACTCCTGTTTGTCTTCAAGGTCATATAAACAATATCTTTTTAGCGAAAAGGTCCCGTCAAACCGGTTAGTCGTTTTAATCATTATGTTCGTTGATTTGATGAAAAAAATCAGCGTATGCACCAAGGTTGAAAGTACTTATGTTTACAGATTTGATTACCTATAGTATTATTTAAATCGTTGAGAACACTTAAGCACAATATTTTGATAACTTTCTAAGAAATTGTAGGCAAGTGTTCTCAACAATGACAATAGCGTCATGCATCAAGTTTGCCAATATAAATGCCCTGTTTCTTGCTTCATACGCTGAGCTTATCCGAGTTTTAGTCATAACAAGGAAATGGAAAACGTTAGCAACTTAGCGATTTGAACGGGCCCTTTTTCGCAACAATCTATAGTCTTTTTCACTTAATGTGATGTGGATTAGACCCCTTGCCAATACATGTGCAAAGTTTGACCGCAGACAGGCCGACGGTTTTAGGATGCCCGCAAAGTTCAACCTTTGTGCCAAAAGCCACGGCGAAGTGGTGCATAACCCTTTTCTTTTATTTTCGTTTCGTTTTTTTTTTTTTTTTTTTTTTTTTTTTTTTTTTTTATTTGACGTCCGGACTTTCCCACTGCCCTTACTTCAGCTGTGGGGAAGTTCGGACATTCTTTAACGAGTAAAAACCTGATTGTGTCTTTTCGTTTAAGCTCAAATGACCGAAATTTGCATTTTAAAACGATCAAATTTAACCCCAAATATAAAAAGTAATCGAAATAAACGAGTAACTTCGTGCGAATACCTCACACGATGCTGTTACTTTTTTCAAAATTTGCCGCGGGCCCGAAGTTCTGAATGTCACAGTTGAAAGGCTCGCGAAATCACGCGCGATTTCATACTTTGTACCCGAAATGTATCTTAACGAACCGAAAGGAAACGGAATAGACATCTTCTTTTAGCGAGTCCAGTTATTCAACACACCACTATACGAGTGTTGGCTTTAAAGTTTATGGAAATAAACAAATTGTCCGCACTTTTACGGGTGTCCGAATTTTACCGGATTGCCCCTAATGAAATCTGTTTCCGCATAGTATGACCCGTAAACTATGCATATACTAGTGTATACAAAACTGATAAATATTTTTCATCTGACCAAATAAAGGAAAAGAAAAAATATTCTAACGTTGAAATGATTCTAACGACGGACGCTCTGCTACGAACATTCGGTGTAAACAAACACATACATTTTATTTACGTTTTTTTCGCGGGAAGTGTCACACGACGAACCGAGACTGAACACAGAAAACCAAGGATTGTTTTAGGGATATTTGAACGTGCTTCTCTCGATTTTTTTTTATATTTATTTTGATGAATTTTATATTTTTATGACATGATTTTATCTACTTTTCTAAATAATAATTGGATTACGCTCAAAATGTCGGAAAGACTGAGGCAAGGAGGCAGGTTCAAGAGAAAGGGGGGCTCATCGTCATCTCGTATGAAAGTAGAGAAATAGAATATTACATGAGCTGTCTGTCTCAGGCCGAGGGGTGAGCTGCATTCTTTTTATCATATATTTGCGTAAAAGTGTTTATGATAAAAAAAAAAAAAAATCTTCTTAAATGTAATTTAATGTAAGATCTATATATTATACCCGGATAAAAAGCAATGTGCTCTTGCAAGCCTAACCGTTTCTAGACCTTTCGAAAAAGCTTTATTCCCTGATAGTGTCAATTTTTTGCAAAAAAAAAAAAAAAAAAAAAAAAAAAAAAAAAAAAAACTGATACAATAAAAGAGGACAGAAAAAAATCAGACAGGAAATAAAATGATTTACCTTCAGTTTTTCGGTCCCAAATTGAAGAGGCTGATCAGGCACTCATACTATAGATACTATATGATCTATATGGGTAGGTCATTAAATCCTTTGTTTGTCACTTTGCAAGAAATAGACAAATCGAAAGGTTGAAAATCTTCATTAGAACTCGTTGAAATTCAGCATGTTGAAATTGTTATCTTTTGTAACACACCGATTACGTCACAGTTACATGTAATGACGTAGGCAGGCAGTTTTCTGAGGAGGGCCTCAGCGGGGTAATTAAAATAAACACTTACGAGGCCCTCCCAGGGGTTTTGGGGAACAGGGGAATAAGGCCATTTATTTCAGGGGAAAAGGGAACAAAAGTCTAAAACTAAAGGGAACAGGGGAACAAAGGCAATTTTTGGGAACAATGAACAAAGATAATCGGGATTTTGATTTGGGGGAACAAGGAAAAATGCCGATTTCTCAGGGAAACAAAGGAACAGGTACCCCCTCTGGGAGGGCCTTACTTATGAATTTAGTAAAGTTGAGGCAAAAATGCTTATTGATCCTGTTCCTTTATTTTCCCAAATGTTTATTACTCTTTTGGTTTCAATGACGACAATGAAATGGACGTGTATTTTTCACACAGTTTTTATATTTCATCAAGAACTAGACCTGGTAATAAGCCATTATATTTAAGGCATATTCATGTTGCCATGGCAACAGAAGTTTGAAATTAATTTTGTCAAAAAGTAACTCTTCATTTCTTACTGCGTATGGATATTGTACATGAGTTTTTGTAAAATTTTGTTTCATATTTTATGGTTATCTTTAGAAATTAACTCTGTGTATGATGTAACGGTTTGACTAAATGCCTATTGTATTTTCAAAAAAAAAAAAACAACAACAAAAAAACAGGTCACGTGTGTCTAATTGTGTACAGGAGTAGTCCAGATGCTAGCTATGATGTATTTATGTTCCATTGCAAGTGTTAATCGCAGGAAAAAAAAGCTTCTGAAAGTACGGAAAAGCCGTCGCTAAAAACATTTGATGATCCTAATCCTTTATTTCCAAATTATTAGTCTTTTGGTTTCCATGACAACAATCAAATGAAAGGGTCTTTTGCACAAAATTCTTATATTTTATTGAGAACTACTCATGGAAACTTTTTGATTAAATTTTGTTGAAACGTATTGAATAGTATGACCTTTTTTATGGTAATTTTCCATTATGTTTAATTTGTTTTTTTGGTTGCCATGACAACAAAAGTTTAAAATTAATTTGGTCAACAGGAAATCTTTTGATTCATATTGCGTATGGATGTTGTATGTCAAATTTTGTAAAATTTTGTATAATATTTTCATAACTATCTTTAGACTTACAGAGAATGATGATATGGGTGGGGTAACTTCCTATATTATCAGAAATTTTTCAGGTCACATGTTTCTTACCGTGTACAGGAGTAGCCAGTATGCTTAATATTGTTAAAGCAACGATTGGTCACAGAAAATGCAAATTAAGAGAATCGTTATTAAATTTATATCCATAATAATTATCATTGTCTTTATATTTGCTTTTTTATGATTTAGAGGGTAGGGGTAAATAAAATTTAATACCACTCAAACGACATGGTGGCTCACCTTCATACTCCGTCAGAATACAACTTATACATAGTTTGATATGTTGAAAAAGTTTAAGGGAAATCTATTGTTAGGAAGTATGTTACATATTAGTATCTTCAGTATATGCTTGCTAAAATTGATGTGATTTTGTCTAAATTTTCTTGTTTGAAAATGAGAAATAAAAAATATACACTTGCATTCGTTAAAACCTTTGTATGTTTTGCTCTGGTTATTCCTTTGTGGTAAATCACTTACAGTAAAAAAAAGATTTTACCCTATATTAATGAACTAATAATGAATTATAGCATGTTAGTAAAATTTTACCAAAATGGCCATAGTAGTAAAAATAGTAGGGTTCTTTAAAGAGCCATAACTGGTAAACCAGATGGTAACATGGCTATTTTATTGACGTAAAATAGTCAGAATATAACACAGAACTGAATAATAAAATATGAAAAAAATTCATTGTTGGGAAAAAAATAAGGGTCAGGTGTCAGTAGTGACCTTAACGTCATATGCAAACTCCATTTCCTTATATACGGCTTTATACTGATTATAATGTCTGAATGATAATCAGGAATATGACATTCCAAATGTCGCAATCCTAAATGTCACTACATTACCATTGTGAAACACACCGAATTATGATCAGAGGGCGAGTAGTATAGGATCAACTCCCAACTTTTAGTAATTCCTTGCCCTGATCAGACGAAATCGGAATAGCTTTAAGTAATCTACATTATACTCCGCAGACGGAAAAAATAGTACAAAATTTGTACAAAACCTAACAACCATTACTTTTTTTAATAGAAATGATTAAAATTAATGTTTAGCATAAAAAAACTTGCGTATGTATGTGGGTGTGTGCATGCCTGTATGTTCGTGCGCAATTCCACTTGTTACGTATGAGTATATAAAACTTAATATTTCTGCTTACACGCTTCATACAGTACCGCACATAACAAATTGGCTATTCCGACCCTGCGCTGTTTTTATTCGTATAGACTGAATTACACCTGTATATAGTTCTGCTGTCAGCTGCCACAAAAGGACTGATCAGTCTGCACATATAAGCACATGGCAGAGCAGCCTGCTCAGCGTTAATAACAGCAACTACAATTCACGCAACCTCAGAAACCCCGACCAGACAGCACAACCCAGGGCAGCCCGCTCGGTATTCCTAAATAACTCGGGTAACATATACAGAATCGGATTAGCGTGCCGTGCAATATATTTTTTGCGGGTTTCCTGTTCGGACTTGGACACTTTTTTCTGCTTCTCGGATTCGAACGGAAAAACCTACAAACAATTAAATAAAATTAATATGAAAATACCACTCACCGAAGTGTCCACTGACAGAACTGTTTCGTTGCTTGATTGTCCATCATTTGGACAATGTCGGTGGATATATATACAGTAAGGCTAAATGGTAATAACAACCTATCAGTTAATAGATATTAATCACAATATATGTCAAGCGTTTGATAATGACCACTTTTCATGTATGGTATTCTGTGATGTGTCAAAGGCTTTTGACAGGGTCTGGCACAAGAGTCTTGTGTTTAAACTAAAACAGCATGGAATTACTGGTTCTCTCTTGGACTGGCTTATTGACTATTTAAGTAACAGGTTTCAACGTGTGGTATTCAGATCCTGCACGTCAACCTCAAAACCAGTGCATGCTGGAGTATCCCAAGGCTCAGTCCTTGGGCCTCTGCTGTTCTTGATTTATGTTTATGACATTGCAGAGTCACTTCTTAGTTTAGTTTAAACATATTTTATTCAGAATTTCAGTTTGTGTACATATATAACAATGAAGACAATACAAACATTTAGGATCAGAACGGAAGCTTAAAGCTTATTTAGTTTTTCTCCTAGAACATGGTAATAAAGCTTTTATAGTTCTATGGCAAGTTGATTTATCGATGACATTCTTATCAACAAAGGACAATTGACTGTAAGTTTCAATACAGGAATATACAAAAGAAAAAAATACTAACAGAAGGAAAGGGAGAAAAACAGGAATAAAACGTCAATGAAGAGTACAACCAGCAATTAAACATTTTGTTGCTGTTACATCACGAAAACACGCCTATTCAAATATATTGAAAATTTTACCACCAAAAAATGAAAGTTTTCAGATAAAAAATCTGATATTTTTTTCTATTTCTATCTCTGCCCAAAACACACATTGTGGGTAATCGTTAGAACCGCCTCGTCGAGGCGGTTCCTTCGAGTACCCACAAACCATTATCCTGAGCAGAAATAAGTAAAATAATGTATACCCCTGTAAACCCCAGTTTTACAATATAAAAGTGGGGTTCAAGGGGATCAAAATTATATAGGCGTGTTTTCGTGATGTAGTATATTAAGTACATACATGAATCAATATGTCGAATTGTTATTCACTTAAGCAGAACAAATCTGAAAAATATACGACTTAATATTTGGTTGTAAAGAAACATGTAGAAATATAAATTCCATTTAATGTGAAAAGAAAGAGAAAAAAAATAAAGCATTAAAGCAGGAGTTAAGAGAGAAGAGGAAAGAAAAACATAGCGAGCTGGAACAAAGGGGATGGGACTGGAGACACGATCGAAACAGCCATTTTTTATTACTAAGAAAAACTGTTACCGTGGAAGTTTCAGAAAACTTCGGTAAAACAACAATTCAATTTAGTAATTATATGTTAAATATCAGTATCTGAAAATATCTCTAAAAGGTTTTTACCTAGTTCTATTACTACTAAATCTTTTTGTTGCCAGTATATATTTTTGGACGCTGTCAAATATTGCCACATTCAAATTGTGAGGTAGTGATTCGTTCCCGGATAAAAGTACATTTAGAGTCATTGTTGTGTAGAGGAGTATGCTGTTTGTGAGCTCAGTTCTTTGATCTATGTACAGAGGGCATCTTAGGAAGAAGTGATCATCGTTTTCAATATTACCACTACCGCAGGTACATAGGGGCGAATCTACAACGTTTTTCGAAAAAAAGATCAAAGTTTAGAGAACTACACCCAGTTCTAATTCTGGTGTGTAAAATTTGTAATTTACGTTTGCCAGTGTAGTAATACTTTGGAACGCATACCATGTTCTGATTTAAACGTTGCTTAAAAGAATTTGTCGTATCTGTGTCTAAGTTTAACACGTTTATTTGCAGATGATAGCCCTCTGTTCTGCTCAGCGTCATCATTGACTCCTCCGTCAAGTCACTTGACCATTTAACTAACAACCGCAACTTACCATTCAAAATAGCTAATAAGCTAATTGTCAATGTTTTTAGTTAGACAAACAAATATGTACGTGCTTTTTACAGGTAAGCACAGGTATATCAATACAAAATTTGTCTAAGGAAATTCGCGTGGGCGTGGTTATAACTGCCTGACGGAGGAGTCAGTTATAGATTTACAGGCTATAATTAATCATGATTTACAGATTCTGTCTGCTTGGGATAAACAATGGCTCATATCCTTGAACGCTTTGAAAACTGAAGCCATCCTGTTTACTGTAAAGCATTTTACTAACTTGCCCCATATAATTCTTGATGGTATTCCAATTAAATTTGTCTCGGATTACAAACATTTAGATTTAACCCTAAGTAACAAGGGCCAGTGGCACAAACACATACCAAAAATCGTTAGCAGTGCTTCCAAAATCATTGGTATTTTGCGTAAACTAAAATTTACTTTTCATAGAGTTGCACTGAACCAAATATATCTTTCTTACGTGTTACCAATTTTGGAATGCTCTGCTGTAGTTTGGGATAACTGTACAATACAAGACTGACATATGCTCGAAAAACTTCAGAATGAAGCGGCTAGGATTGTGGCGGGTTTAACTCGTTTAGACTTACAGGGTATAATTAATCATGATTTAAAGATTCTGTCTGCTTGGCTAAACCATGGCTCATATCCTTCGACGCTTTGAAAACTGAAGCCATCCTGTTTACTGTAAAGCATTTTACTAACTTGCCCCATATAATTCTTGATGGTATTCCAATTAAATTTGTCTCGGATCACAAACATTTAGATTTAACCCTAAGTAACAAGGGCCAGTGGCACAAACACATACCAAAAATCGTTAGCAGTGCTTCCAAAATCATTGGTATTTTGCGTAAACTAAAATTTACTTTTCATAGAGTTGCACTGAACCAAATATATCTTTCTTACGTGTTACCAATTTTGGAATACTCTGCTGTAGTGTAGGATAACTGCACAATACAAGACTCGCTCGAAAAACTTCAGAATGAAACGGCTAGGATTGTGACGGGTTTAACTTGTTCTGTATCCTTAGTAATTTTATATAGAGAGTGTGGCTGGGTTACATTAAATACTAGGCGTAAAGAACAAAAACTGGCATTCATGTATAAAGCTGTTAATGACTTATCTCCTGATTATATATCTGACATTATTCCTCATTTTGTAAGAGACACGACAAATTATCCTCTTCACAATAACAATGACCTCGCAGTTCCATTTACCAGAACCGGAATTTCACGCAAGTACTGTATCCCTCCATCCACTCTTTATGGAACTCGCTTGACAAAGAGACTCGTGCATCCAGTAGCCTATCATGTTTCAAAAGTAAATAAAAAAAAAACAACTGCGCACTGATTTTAATAACGGTCCACATTTCTTTTTATGCGGGGAACGGTATTGGTCAGTTATGCAGGCAGGGATCAGAAATAATTCCAGCAATTTAAACAATGACTTATATCTAAATCACCTATGCGACAGCCAAACCTGTAGATATCGGTTTATAATAGAAGATGCTGATCACTGTTTCTTCATTTGTCCAAACTATACGAACGAGCGTGTTACACTATTTAACGAAAACCGAGACTGCCTTCCTATAAATACCAAAAAACTTCTTTTCGGGGATGAAAGCCTAACAGACCTAGAGAACTCAAGTATCTTTATCGCTGTTCAAACCTATATCAAAAACACTGAAAGATTTGTAGCTGTTAACCAATAGTAACGTCTGTGAGTCTTATGAAATTTGTTAAAACTGAAATACGTTTGCTGACGTCGTTATATATATATATATATATATATATATATATATATATATATATATATATATATATATATATATATATATATATATATATATATATATATATTACTTCCAATTCTTTCAGCATTACGCATAATAACATTTCAATATAAACACTTAGATTTTCTTTTCTATAGCTTAGTCATTTACCGCTATTGTATTTACAATTGCTTATGTCCTTTCTCAGTTTAAAAGTTGAATAGTGTATTGTATATTGCTTTTGTCATCTGATATATACATGCTTTGTTTTCCATTGTAGTGGGGAGGGCCGTTACTTATGTTGTGAGGACTTGTGGCTCGACCCCATGCATTATGAATTTTGCAATAAATATGGCTATAACCTTGAAACGCATCACTTTCACGCTTTATGCGCTTTTCACGTTTTATGCGTACTCATCACTTCCACGCTTTATGCGCTTTCCACGCTTTTTGCGTTTAGCAACCAGTTTAGCCGAATTAAAAGTTCTATTAATAAACAAAAGGCACTAGAGGTGAAATAATACCACCTATATAAAATCTAGAACGTGGTCAGCTTGCGCAGCGGTCTACTCAGAGTCGTAACAAAGGCCTCTCCTTAAGAGGAAAAAACCTGTTTTTTTCTTTGCCACGAAACAGTAACAGCCGCAAAAATAAAAAGCTGACAGCAGAACTATATACAAGTGCAACCTTGGACGGATTACCTGCTAAGGTAATCTGCTCCCAAATTATCCCGACAACGTATAGACTGATTACTAAATTATATATATATTCTTAATGGTAGTTCTCTTATGGCGGTTACATAAGACGGGTATTAATTACGCCACAGGTTTAACTTCCCTTATGGAATACTTTCTGACAATTCTTACACGACTTACAGAACCTTGTTAAATCACTACAAATACCTGGCCAAAAGAAATCATCAACAACTCTGAGACAAGTCTGTCTAATGCCTAAACGTCCGGCCATCAATGATTCATGAGCCAGTTTCAGAACCTTCTCTCTAAAACTACTCGGGACGAGAAGTGAGGACTTATTTCCCTGAGTAAATTGTCTATACAACAATTCTTTTCTCTTAACTATTTTAGTTTCACCCCTATTCAAACCACGACTAACGACCCTTGAGTAGGCTCTACGCCTTATATGCTCTAACTTGGTATCGAACATTTGAGCGTCCTGGAATGCTTGTTTGTTTTCACTCAGAATCCGATCGGGAACTTTAATATTTTTATATGCTTTCTCCTCTTGCTTAGCCTGGGCCTTGTAACTACACCCACTGAAAAATGGGACGCATCTGGTAACTTAAATCCATCAATGTTGCCAATTACCAAGCCATACAAATAGTCATCCAAGCACAGTGCCTCAGTTTAACCCTTAAAATGGACGATCGACATTAATGACTGCTGAAAGATGCCTTTTTGTAATTTCATCTGTCAGAGTCACTGTTGACTCTTTACCAATCAACTGATCCTATGAAATCAAGTTTCTTCTTACGACAACCCGGTACAACCAGTATCCCTGAGGACTACAACTTTCTGACCGTCAACGGTACCTGGTGCTGTTGGCAACACTGACTTCAAACAATAGCAAACCCTTTCCTTGTCTTTCACATCTGAGTGCAAGAATCATCTACCTTATCCTGAAATACACTCTACACCGTCACTCGACCCCTTTTGTCCCTTTACCTTACACGCGTGATACTGGTGGCCTCCCCCTGTTGCATCCTCAAACTTATTTCCAACGCCTCTACCTTGACCGTGGTTATTTCCTCTGCCATAACCTCGACCTCGATAATTACCGCGGCCCCTTTTAAACGAATTATCTCCCATAAATTGAGGATTACTGGTGTCCGCACTAGAGGCAGTCACAAACCTCCCTTCGTCGTAACACCTACATAGTCAGAGACCTGTCCCACCCTCGTGAATCAGAATCGAACGTGATTTTTCTAACATCTTACAACAGTTTTTTTTTTAAGTATCAACAGCTTTCTATTACCATCTATATCTTGTCCCGTGGTCGGTATATGCCCTTATCCCGAGGCTACTTAATTCATTAAAATACCTATAAATAGTCTTATGAAATTAGAAGTTTAATTGACTGCTATGCACATAGTAAGTCCAGGAAGAGTCGCAGAACAAAGCCACTAAAAGGACGAGCAAACAAACTAGGATGAAAGACAGACACGTTGCATAGCCACTAAAAGCAAGGTATCTATAGTTCCCTCTTCTCCAACGAGGTGAAACCCACAACAAATGATGTAGTCCTTTTCTCAGAGCTCTATACTTTTATAAAATAATGAAATATTTCACATAAAGTCAGAGTCGAATATGTTGTTTCTGTACATGACATCAAATGATTGTGGTGACAAATGCTTTCTAGTATGAGCCGCGACAAGAACAAAAGTTGTCTTCGAGGTATCGAGGTAAATGCAATATATGGCGTATATCCCTTTCGGTGTAAGGTGTATGACGCATTGTAGACATTGCGTATATGAGCACAATGATGTTGACAGGAAAGAT
Source organism: Anodontia alba (assembly GCA_964016985.1). NCBI lineage: Eukaryota > Metazoa > Mollusca > Bivalvia > Lucinida > Lucinidae > Anodontia > Anodontia alba. The sequence continues at coordinate 44,115,657 of OZ024825.1, read as the reverse complement.
AAGCGTTTATCTTTTTGCACGCTGTGTTTATCGTGTAATGTTTACATTTCACATATATCCGAACACGCTCAGTTATCAAGTCGCAGCGGACTAGAAAACATGGGCCAGAATTTTTACATTTTTTATTTCCTTTTTTAAAATAGAAAACCTCTGAAGAAGGCGAAAGCCGAAAGGCCTCAGGGAAACAAATCATTTTGCACTGTTAATAATTAACTCTCAGGAAATAAAAAAATGTAAAATTTACAAATAAAAGTTACATGTTGGAATAGTTCGAAAACAGATTATGTTTTTCTCGGGCACATGTTATCCAGCCCGCTGCGATTTGATAACTGAGCATTTTGTGAAATAGCTTTCTCTGCAACTGGAGGACTTCCTGCTTTGTAGATCTCTGCGGGTATTGCATCTGATCCTGGAGTCTTGACGGATGACAGGAGTTTTATTGCTTTCACTGTTTCAGAGACGGTTGGGAACTCATCAAGCAACAGGTTACATACCACCTGTGGTAGTCTGTTGATAGCTTCACCATTGATAGATGATGGTCGATTCAGGACAACATCAAAGTGTTCAGCCCATCTTTTCATGATAGCTTCCTTGTCATTCAGAAGACTAGTTCCATCTGCACTACGGAGTGAGGTGGTTCCTGAGCTCTGGGGACCATATACTGTCTTAAGTGCATCAAAGAACTTCTTCATATCCCTGTCTGCAAAGGACTGGATTTCATCAGCCTTTTTTGCACAGCCAGGAGTCTTGCATATCTCTGAGCCTAGTCTGGACTGTCTTACATATGTTTGAATAGGCAGTCTTACTAGATACTGAGCTGGTATCACTGAGGTATATACATTTATAATAAATCTGGAAGGAACAATTGGCGTTCATTTAGGATTTCCACAACAGCAAATTCATTTTAATGACCACACGAAAATTCAAAACACATATTCTATGAGGAAATAAGAATAAATAAAGGCTTTTCTTTTACATATTATGCTCGTTAAGGAACTTTACAACAGAAAATTTATTTTAATGGCAACATCTTTGATAAATGCTCTCGTAGTAACAAGGGTTCACTTTTCTTGGAAAATGACATTCTGAAATTGACACGCATATGGTAATGGAAGATATTCCATTAGGAATCTACTAATGGCAATAATCACGACATTTATAGTTTTCACTGTCTTTCTACTCTGTGCTGAAACTAAAAAAGCCACCATCTGTTTGCTTCGCTGCAAAATGTCTAACAACTTTTAATATCAACGCTAAAAAATTTTGTATCATTTAAGAATTCATACATGAATATTAGAAAACAATATATTGCTGGAGTATATATAGTGCTTCTGTTTCATTTACGTAGAAAAATAGTATGACAATGTCCATGTATAGCCACAATCACAGCGCAGAGCCTACCAAAAGGAAGAGCAAACACACAATGACAGACAGTACACAAAATATAAGTGAAACCACGGACCAAAGAAAAGCAAAGCAACCGGCTACCCTTCCCAATTAAGTTGATCACAATACTAGACAGGATCCTCTAAACACAATATAACAATGAACAGAACAAAAAATGAATATAAAACACACACACACACACACACGCACGCACGCACGCACGCACGCACGCACGCACGCACGCACGCACACACACACACACAAACACACACACACACACAAATTAAAACAAAACAAAAAACAAAACAAAACAAAAACCAACAAAAAACAACAACAACAACAAAAAAAAAAAAAAAAAAAAAAAAAAAAAAAAAAAGCGAACACCCACACGGGCTTATCATTATTAACCAGTCTTTGCCGAATGGACTGGACTCTCCTACCTCAACGTTTTGGACAGGCCCATTTCCAACAGAAGGGTTGTCTGGTTAGTTTTTATTATTACCACGTTTAATGAAAATATCGGTATTTAATGCAAGCAGTCTAGACTCTGATCAGACGCCGAGTTCTGTGGCGTCTGATCTGGTCTAGACTGTTTGTCAATGTCTCATTTATTGGACATTAGGCTTATATTGGTTAAGATCTGGGCGGATCGGGGAGGCAGTTAAATCGACTTTACTGGCACCAAACCTTCGTCCAACGTTCAAATGTTCTAAAATACAAAATGATTGTTCGGTACGCACAGAGGATCCCTTACTCAATCACTGGAACATCACAGGAAAGAACATTAACTCCTCTAGTTTACCTTATACCTGTCTGCTAAATGTCTTAGACTCCATGTCTTCCATTTACCAAGTTTTTTTTCCTCTTAACTACATGCTTGGTGACGCTATAGTTATCGTTAACTTCGTTGAATGGTTTCCAAAGTCTATCGGTATCTCTGAATTGTTTTTTTTTTAATATAACGTTGACCTGGGGAAAAACTACTTGAACATGGAATATCGGAACTAGCGTTTTATGGTGCCTGACTTCGTTTAAGAACATAATTTTAAGTCTGATTTAAGTCTGATTTTCCATACAAACTCATAAAGTTTATCAATCAATATAATAAAAGAGGCTACGAATGGCGTAATGGGAACACAGCCGCTATGGTATTTGAGAACAGCAAAAGTTCATGCGAGCCTGCGCATCCGCGCAGTCTCGCCAGAACCTTTGCTGTTCGCTCTCATAAGCGTTAGGCTAGCGGGAAACTTCATCCTAAGGACTAGACCTCGCTAAGGGGCCGGGAATGCGCACTGAAAGATTGATTAGACGGGAAGTCCAAGGAGCCTATTTTTTCGACACGACTGAACGTCAGTAAACGTACCTTCCGCCAAGCGCGGCAGGCAAAGATTAAAATCGCACAGTCTGATCAGCATCTTCAGTGGCGCATTTTAGATACACAATGATGCTAAAGTTTTTCACGTGAACAAAGAAGATTCTTATCACCCTGTGCCGATGCGCAGGCTAGTTTGAGTCTTACTTATACATAATTTAAAAAATCTGTGACATAGTGCGTGTTAAGTGGTTCGCCCAAGCCAAGTTTTAAAAATTTACTGCCCTCTTAAATTGCTAAATGACTGGTCGGGCCTTAGACAAAATGACGACTGTATTTTGCTAAATAGTTTTATGACCTCATCTTTATTCGTCACACTTTTGGTATGATAATTTATGTAGACCTCAACGACAGAAATCGTACCATCGGAAATGTGCGTTCAGCGAAGATTCAGATCAGCCTGCACATACGCGCAGGTTGATCTGAATCTTCGCTGGGCGCATATTGGATGACCAAGAATGCGAAGTTCCTTCATACGGTCAACGAAGACTCTGATCAGACTGCACTAATGCGCATGCGGATTTGAGTCTTTGGTGGGCGCATATGTCAGAAGGTACATTTTCTCATGTTGAGACACGTCATTTGATTTTTTTTCTCGTAATTCTTCACTCACACGTTAGAGAGCTCTTAAGCTGAGCAAACACTTATGTGTAGCTGTAAATGCCTCAGGACTAATGGACAATGGTTGAAGTCGCATGAAAGTAGGTTTGAAGTCCTCAAAGAGTTGCTGTTGGCGGTTCCAAGGCGGTGTTTCTGCTAGTAGTGCTTCGTGTTTTTATGTCTTCCAGGAAGTGTTGTTTTGTGTGGTCATTACATGTCACAATATCCTTATTTGGTGTCTTGGGAGTACTGCTTTTGGTATCTGCTGACGTTCTTTTTTGTGTATTGTTTTCGTTCTACACGTATTTCTTTCTTTTTTTTTTTTTTTTTTTTTTTCTTTTGAAAAAAAAAAAAAATGCATTTGTTCAAACTGTGCTGTCTTTTTTCAGTAATTAAATTATTATGCGCAAACCTATGAGAATTTTTCGAAATCGAAATTAATTGAGCCGAGATGGAGAAAACATACCTTCTGACATGAGCGCCCAACGGCGAATGCACAGTCTGATCAGTCTTTGTTGTCTGCATGAAGAAACTATGCATCCTTGGCAATCTAAAATGCGACAAGAAAAGATTCTGATCAGACTGCGCGAATGCACAGGCTGATCTGAATCTTCGCTGGGCGCACATGGCTTATGGTGTGTTTTCTGACGTCAACTGATAAAGAAATGCTCATTTTGTTCCATGTAATGAACACCTCGTGCTTTGCTAGAATAGACCGGAAAAACTGGGATATTGATGAATACACATGATTAGGCATACTCATTTACATTTACAGAATGTTGTGAAACTACAGAGCTTCAATTAATTTTGCGCGCTCATAAAACCAAGTTTAAGCGACCCCGTTACTCTCCTGCCCCATCCCTCTCCCATCCATCCCTCACCCCCTCACCACAATCAAGAGTCTTTAGCGTTCCTATACTTAATTTTCTCATATAAAACTTAAAGTTTACTTTCAATGGACATTTACTTAAAAGAGCGATTTTGTTTGGTGTTGTGTGTGTGTGTGTGTGTGTGTGCGCGCGTGTGTGTGTGTGTGTACAAAGAGCGGGGCGGTGTGTGGGGAGTGGGGGGTGGGGGGGGGTGAGGGGAGAGGAAAAGTGATTCAATTTTAAATAGAGCTGCCTACGATTATGTGTTCACGTGTACAATTAAATGTTCAACAGAGATCAATACAGAGAAAATTTCTGGCTTTAACGATTAGCATGCTTGGTAAACCTTTTAGTAGACATTTTGCAATACAATTGTATTTTTCTTACTTTTATGCAAACACAAGGATTTGACATCTCATGCAAATTGTTAGACAATTTGAATGAAATATCAAAGACTGGTGTCCGTAAAAAAGAAAAAAAAGTATATAATAAATTTTTCGTCCGCTGATTTTGCCCATAGAGTGGTAATGGTTAATATTTAATGCAGAATTATTAACTCTTAGAAGACAAACAAATAAAACAAAATTGTTAATTATGTGCAGCAAACGACAGAACACGCAAACCGAATTGTATTTCGAAATTTAACTTGAGCACTGAAGGCCGAATCGTTAGCTGAAAACAAGAGATATTTTCCTTTTTTTTTCAAACACTGCTCCTCGTCACATCAAGTGTTTAGAGCTCGTCTCATAGCACAGCCAGATCTTATTCAGTTTCGTATCGCTCTCTCGTCGCAGCCCTGCTGTAATTTGGTAACCATACTGGAGCAATTAGTCAACCACAGATTTATTCTTGAGCTCCACTCCTTAACTTCCAATGTCTTGCAGATTCTCTACATTTTATTGTCATAGAAGACAAGAAAATCGACTTGTGAGTCCGTCTATGAACAGTTAGCCAAGCCAAAACTGGCGGTAACTCTTGAATGATTAGGATTACTTAGATAAAATTTCGCGTACAGATTGATACCGACAGCAAAGCAAGGCAACGCAACCATCTCCTTGTCCCCGGACAAGGTGATCGCAATGTAAGATAGGAATCGCTAAGCACTACAAAACAAGAACACTCATGGTTGGCGTTCATCCTGTAACCTGAATGCATCCTCATCAACAAAAATTATAACATTACTGCCTGGTAATAGTTAAATCCTAGCTTTAACAAATTTCTACCAGTAGATGATTACATGTACATGTAACATAGAATTTCACAGTCTATCTCCGTTTCTGGTGTAGCCTCCCACTGAATTCATAAGATCTGTAAAACCTGCTTTCTGACACATACATTTAAAATAGGTAATACCCTATTTATCTTTTTTTTTTTCAGATAGACCTGCTTAAGCAAACAGTGAAGAGCCAGGTCAGACGCGGCGTCTGATCAGGATCTACACTATTTCCCACTCATCAAGCAATATTTGACACATCCGCAGGTGAATAAATTGAACTCTTCAAAATAAAGGATTGACAGGTTCCCTCACCCTATTGCTCAATACTTCGCATATAGATCACAGGAAACCGGTTAAATTATAGGATACGTATGGCAAAGAGCTAAGCTGTCCGAATATTTAGCGTAAATACGGTGATACGTGTACAGTCAAACCTCAGTAGCTCGAACATCGATGGCTCGTTTACATGCGCCATGGCTAATTCGAACTCGTTTTTGAGTCCCTACGAAATTCTCCAGACAGTTCAAGAAAACAAATATTTAGGGAAATTTACTCATTTTATCATGAAAAGTTATGTTGTGTGTACTCATTAGAATCGCCGCATCTAGGTGCTTCTTATGAGTAGCCTCAACGTATCATTGTGTATATAAGATCGAAAAGATTTCCCTAGATTATCACCATTTGCTTCCTGGCATGGCGCCATGATTAAACAGTGGCTCGAACTACCCATGTTTCGAACTAATTGCCATGGTCCCAAAGACGTTCGAACCATTAAATGTCGACTGTAATTTTAATCTTAAATTTTAGTAGAACATTGAACATTTCTGTCAAAAGAAATGCAACTGTTGTAGCGAATGTGTATGGAAATGAATGTTTTAACCCATTTAAGCCTAGCGTTCCATAAAAGGGACGTGGCGTCTGATCAAGGTCTATACAATGTACTTTGCATTAAGTACAGGAATTTTTATAAAAAATGGTAATAATCAAACAAAATAACTAACCGGACACCCCTGCTGTTGGAAATGGATCGGTCCAAAGAGTTACGGTAGAAGAGTCAACATGGCATAAATGGGTTAATCGTTAAATCAAGTTTGATGTGAATTTGATGGAAATTGGAATTACAATGTAGTGGGAGTTTAAAATTACTGAGTGTCGATGTTATTCTTTTTTATGAATGAATTTCTTTTTTACCAATATTTTTCTTTAAAGTCACACAAAATAGTGTTGCCATTGGTGATCGATTATAATCAATCATCAGTCACTTTTGCCTCTTCTGACTGATGATCGGAAAGATTTTTTTATAATCGACCCATCGGAAAATTCTATTTTTAGAGACACATTTTTCTTACTTTTCATTTTTATAGGCAAGTTATAAAGAAATGAAATTAAAAGCTGTCAATTTCGATCGTTGTAGATTTGCGGTCAATAAAAATTAAGAAATTTGATAAAATAGCCTTAAGTATGTCAATCAATAAAGTACTGATATTTTTTCTTATTTCTCCATGAAAATATATGTTGTTGGTACTCATTAAAAGCGCATCCGCAAGGCGCTTCTAATGAGTACCCACAACATATCTTTTCATGTAGGAAGTAGAAAAAATATTATCTGGATATCCCTCTTATTGATCTGAAGCTATAAATAAGTACTGGAAGAGGGCTAAATTAAGAGAGAATTTATATTCTGCAAGTCGATTTTTAATTGATGATCAGTCGGTTTTACAAAACCAATGATCGACTATGAAATTCTGGCCTATTCCCATCACAAATACAAAATATAATTGAAAATACCCAGAAAAAGCGGCAATCATGGAGCATAGCCCGTCCCTAAGCACCAAAAGAAGGAAAGACGAGGAACAAATAATGACAAAACATATGTCACATTTGAAAACACAAACGTACAAAAAAATAATTACTGCAACAGAGGTACAGTCCTTGGTAGGCAGTGTTGGAAATATATAGGCCAGAATTTCATAGTCGATCATCGGTTTTGTAAAACCGACTGTTCATGATTGAGCCGGAACACAGCAGTTTGTAGTACAATATTGTATGTGCGCTACATGAAGACTTAGATCAGCCTGCGCATTCGCAGTCTGATCAGGCTTTTCGCAGGGCACTCTGTAGGCAGCCAAGGATCCAAAGCGCCTTCAGTCGGACAGCGCAGACTCTGATCAGACTGCGCGAATGCGCAGGCTGATCTGAGTCTTCGCTGGGCGCACATACAATCTTGTAGGAAATGCTGTGCCCCGGCTCAAATTTAATTTTCCCGAGACGAGATTAGTGACTAAACCGATAAATTCCTTCGAATCTGTCTACACACAAATAGCCTTGGCCAGTTGTTTTTAAGACGTAACATTATTATGTCCACTTGTCTGGACAACCAATTACATGATCCAAATATATAGTTTCTTAGTTCGTACTGTTTAGTTTTGAAGGGCGGTTAAACCTTTACCATTCTCTGAGCAAACGGCAAACTGATGAATTGTTTCATATTTTCCCTAGAAAGTAGGCTTACATTTCCATGCAGATTGTCGCCACAGAAGACAATTTGTATGAAATGTCAAACCTGTTTCCTGGGAAAAATAAGAACATATTTCAGAATGTCGTCTGCTCCAATATTTTATCAGCATGCAGAGCAATTGGGAAGGGAATTTCAAGTTGTAGGGCCGAACGTGACTGTCAGCGTATTAACCCTTACAACATCAGTTACAACAGTTGCAGACGACGTTCATGATATGTCTTTTATTATTTTTCAGAGACAAATAGAATTGCCTAGCAGACAAATGACCTCTGAATAATTGACTGAAAGTGAAGGCCCACATGCCATGTTTTTCTCTTAGAGAATTTGACCCCCACCTTCCCGACTAATTCTTTATCAAAGTCGGGTTAGTGGGGTATTACATTTCCATATTTTTTCTGATGACTGAGACCTTAAAACTCTGTCCATATGCCAATAGAATGATACTCTGTTACGTGATTAGTTAAATAATACTGATAAGACAGTTAACGAGAAACCCTAACTATAGTTTTTTAAACTATAAAACATATCGAAGTAGCTGAAAACCAATTCCAAAATTTACATCTGCATAAAAAATTAATTAGATTACACTTTTTATTTTTTTTTTTTATGTTAAAAATAATGACTTAAAGATTATATATTACAGTGCATGGAACCAATGTGATCACAGAAAAATAGTCCCTAGGTAAATCTGGTAATACTACCTATTGTGAACAAACCCAATAGTGCTTGAGAGTTGAGGGCAGTAACCATAGAACATCAGGGCCCGGTTGTTCAAAGCGTCGTTAGCTTAACGAGCTCGTTAAGGGTCATTTCGTTAACTGTTTTAGCAGATTCAATATACAATATTCTGATATTTTTTGCTGAAAAAATGTGAAAAGCTACTCACATTTTTTCAGCAAAAAATTTCAGCATATTCGCGTATCACTCGATTTAAGTTTTAACGAATCGTTAACTAACGACGTCGTTAGCTTTGAACAACTGGGCCCTGGTTAAATTATCAGTAGATTACGATTTTTTTTGCCATTTTTTTCTAAAAGAAAAGCTTGTCATGGCTGAATATCAAACGATACAGGTTAGACAACCATTGCATACTGAGTTTTATCTGAGGATCAGTGATGAGGCCTAATTTGCCGAAACTAGCTCGTCTGGCCCACCAAACATGGCACTTATCTGTTTTAACCCTTGTCATGCTAAATAAATTAAGATATGACACCCACTTCTAATTTTCAGCCAATCAGATTACTTGATCTGGATTGTTGCTATAAATTCACATACTTAATGACAAAGAGTGCAGACTGTGCACTGTTGCAAAGGCAGGGTAAATCCGGGCTCAGGGTTTCAGGCAAAATTAACCGTTATCTATGTGGGCGCGGTTACGTACACTCTGCGGAGGAGTCAAATCACTTGAAATGGCAATCCCTATTTTCTGGAAAAAAACATTTTAGAATGTTTTCTACTACAATTTCAGTGACTATCAACGGGAAAAATTATATCTTCATAAATGAAGCATGCTCTGCACATAACTTGGTTTCTGTGTAACACCACGACCCGTTTGGTTAATGGGCTAGTCCAACAATTCACCGAATATAGGACAATGTAATATAGTTTGACTCAATGCGCTCTTGGGTGAGTATAAATTGGATATTGGGACTGTTATATCCTAGGCATTTGTAATCATGCCTCTACACCATAGAGGAATAGCAGGGACAACGACGTTTTGTTCAGCAGAGTCCCGTTAGAGACCCTGCCATAGTAAAGGACAGGAAGATGTTTTACGACCACCACACTTCAAAAACATCAGCTGTATTGAAGAAAAGTAGATTCTGAAGGGAATTTCTCTTTAAATTCACATGGATAATGAAAGCACTGAGAATACTGCTGGGGCGGTTGCTAGAAATTCTACAGACTTCTAGAACTCATTAGAATTTATCCTGAACTTCATCCTTTTCGGTACCCGATAGCCCTTTTACGGCCTGTTTAGGTGGAAAATGTATGGAAGCCGATGGGGGACATTTTGACTTGCGACTAAAGACTTATGAGTTATGATTTGTGACTTTTGAGTTATGACTTGTGATTTATGAGTTATTAAATCTTTATGATAAGAAAAAGTGCTTAAGTGTCACCACTTCCTGTATATATGCAGCAGAGTTTTCGTTTTGTTTCCAAGGAAATAGGTTTGACATTTCATGCAAATTGCATGAAATCCTAAAACCTATTTGTCAGGAAAAATAAGAACAATATTTTACAATGTCATCTGCTGAAAATTTACCCAACATGCTAATTGTTTAAAGAGTTTGATAAAATAAAAATTTATACAAATGCATTGTGTTGCTTTTTCTTGTCTTTTGTTAGGGCTTTAACCAAAGCTTGAAGTGCTAAGCAGATTTTTAGCAGACCACGTTCTACGATTGATTTTACTTCTTTTTCAGAGTAAACAAGACTTTACATTTTTGCTAGGCATTTTTTTTTTCAAAATAAATAAATAAATAAATAAAATAAAATAAAATAAAATAAAAATATTTTAAAATGTGATCTAAATACTTGTGACTTATGAGTTTTGAGTTATGACTTGTGACTTTTGAGTTATGACTTGTGACATTTTTTGTTATTTTGTTATGACTTACAAGTAACTTCGGTGTTATACTTTGTATCAACGTCAGCCATTTTCTACGCGCGTTCTCCAGCGGCAGTTGCGCACCAATATGACACCGAAGGTACAAGTCATATCTCAAAAGTCACAAGTCATAACTTAAAAGTCACAAGTCATAACTCAAAACTCATAAGTCATAAGTCTTTAGACCACACTTTAAAATATTTTCATTATGATTATTATTGTCATTATTATTATTATCATTATTATTATCATTATAATTATTGTTGTTGTTGTTTCGGAGAAAATCTGCCTAGATTTTGTCAAGTCTTGTTTACTCTAAAATAACAAAATTAATTTTAGAATATCGTCTGCTACAAATCTGCTTAGCGCTTTAAGGTTTGGTTAAAGCGCTAAAGAAAGACAAGAAAAACAACACAATGCATTTGTAAAAATATTAATTTTATCAAACTCTTAAAACAATTAGCCTGTTGGGTAAATTTTCAGCAGGTGACATTTTTAAATATTGTTCTTTTTTTCCCTGGAAAATAGGTTTTGGGATTTCATGCAATTTGCATGAAATGTCAACACCGTTATCCTTGGAAATAAAACGATAAATATCAATCTGTCGTCTGCTGAATATACAAAGGAAAATGTGACACTTAAGCAATTTTTCTTATCATCAAGATTATACAAGACATATTAAAAGTCACAAGCCATTACTCAAAAGTCAGAAGTCATAGTTCAAAACTCCTAAGTCATAAGTCTTTAGTCGCAAGTCAAAATGTCCCCCATCGGCTTCCATAAAAATGTCCTTTTCGGTGTTTTGTAGGATTACGGCTCGGTATATATTTTTTACCTAACGCTGTAGGTTTGGCGTCTAGAGTATTCATACTTGTCCGCTGATATTGTGAATAACGTCTTAATTCTTCAAACGTTTGAAGTTTTCTTTGGTTTTGTTCATTTATTCGCTATTTATAAGGATCGGAGTGTGTAAGGCTAATACATTTGAATGCAGGATTTGGTGTTATTACTAGTAGCAGGGAACTATTTGTTAGGTAGCTATAAGGTTGGTAGTAACATATCATCACGAAAACATACCTATATAATTTTGACCCCCTTAAACCCCACTTTTATATAGTAAAACTGGGGTTTACAGGAGTATACATTATTTTTCTTATTTCTGCTCAAAACATAGATTGTGGGTACTCGTTAGAACCGCCTCGGCGGGGCGGTTCTAACGAGTACCAACAATCTATGTTTTGAGCAGAAATATGAAAAAAAAAAAAAAAAAAGCCGAGTACCAACAATCTATGTTTTGAGCAGAAATATGAAAAATATCAGAATTTTTTATCTGAAATTTTCAGAAGGTCCAAGAGCAATTATTGTGCCATTATTTCTCAATATAATCTCTCTTTGCCTCCATAAACTTTCTCCATTGCTGTTCCAGTTTGCTTATCCCTTCAAAATAGAAGTACTCATCAACAGCATCTACGAAAGCTTTATTGCTTCCAAAATTCCTGACACGAATATTACTTTTCAGACTTGGAAACCAATAGAAGGGGCTAAATCTAGAGAATACGGGGGATGAGAAAGGACCACGAAGCTGCATTTAGTCGCAGCAGCCACGAGATGTGTGGGCTGGTACATATCTTGCAAAAAAAAAAAAAAAAAAAAAAAAAAAAAAACACAAAAAAAAACCACCTTAGTTCTTCGGCATCATAAGAACCATTTATCATGCGCTCTTCCTCAACCATGATAACGCTATGACTATCCAAAAAGATAGAGGCAATCACCTTCCCTGCTGAAGAAATTCTCTTAAATTTCTTAGGGGTGAGCTAGGGTGCTCGACGCATAAGTTCCCCAGGGTTATCTTCATAGAGAGACAAGAGATACTTAGAAATATCAAGCCTGCCCTTATTTTGATTTTTCGTCAACATTCTGGGAACCCGGCTAGCTGAGATCTTGGACATCCCTAGGATGTCGGTCAAGATAGACTAAACTGCACCAAATCTTATATCTATTTAATGTGGAACTATATCACGCAGGCTTCTTCCCATGTTACCTATGATCAGACTGGACACATCTGTCAAGCTGAACGTGTTTGTCTGTAGAAGCCTCTTTAGGGCACCAGGCAGTTCATAATCCTCTGCGCTCTCCCTCCCTCTCTAAAATTCAGCAGCCCATATCTTCACCGTGTTGTAAGATGGAGAACACCCGCAAGGGTTTTAATGAAGTCGTTATAAATTTCCTTCTGGGATATGCCCTTACTACAGAAGCAGTTTATGACTGCTCTAACTAACTTTGTTCAATTCCTCAGTTTAACACACCCTTTCCCGGTTTGCTGCCAATTCCTACTGAAATCGATAGCTTTGAAATTTTGTTCTTCCTACCAACGATGTTGAAAACGATAGAATTATTAACTGCTTGGGGTTTCAATTCATTTTGTTCATTATAAGCATATTGGGCCAAGAACTTCTTGATCGTACCTCGTAAGTGTCTCAGTTTTGTCGGCCAGTGTCTCCGTCACCAGAGAGAGTCAATCAAGAAGACATTAATTGTTGTTCCCGCTGTAGGCGATAAATAGCAAGTAAATACTAGATGATATTGATATCCTGCTTGTATTATCACCAATCCTGAATGTAGTTATCATTATGCATGTATATTGCATTGTATTGTTGCAACTCCTTGTCCTAGCTTAGTGAAATGTAGGAAACCATTTTAAGTGCCTTCTTTTGTTAACACTTAGCATGCTGGGTAAACAGTTCAGCAGACGACATTTTGAAATAGTTTTTTTTCCTCAGACAACAGGCTTTGACTTTTCATACAAATTGTTTCCGAAGGAAGGAGAAAGAATTTGCACGAAATGTAAAAGCCTGTTTTCTGAAGGAAAATATAAATATCATTAGTTTGTCGTCTGCTGAATTTGCCCATAGAGTGGTAAAGGTTGAGGTTCGTTGCAGTAAGCAGAAGGTTCGGCTATAACGTTTTGTAATCATCCGGACAAAGACTTGATTTCCAATTCACTGACAAATGACAATTTTCATTTCTTGATAACACAAAGAAATCTTAACGGGCAAAATTGTTTTCACAGTATCGGCTGGGTAGATATTATATATACGATTCCACATATCAAAAAAATACACTACGCGATCTTCCTCATATTTTCTGACCACACCCAACCCAACCCCATCCCACCCCTACCCACCCAAGTCCCTTCCAAATATATATATATATATATATATATATATATATATATATATATATATATATATATATATATATATATATATATACACGCGCACAGGCGCGCCACTCATCCACCTTCACGATTCCTCATTTTTATACGGTTCGTCGAAACACGGGTCGTATTATGTCGTCACGTTGGCCGTCCGCCCGTTTATCCGTTAATTTTGGTGTCCGCTATATATATCTCCTTCATCGATCGAAGGATTTTTCTTTAACATTGCTCAAATGTTCGCAATACCAAGACGATATGCAGACCTGTTCAATGAAGGTCAAGGTCACACATCAAGGCTGAAGTTCAAATGGCAGTAGTTCGTGTCCGCTCTATAACTTCAAAACGGTTTAAGATTTCTTTATTAAACTTTGTACACATAGTAAGACACGATCAGACAATGTGGACAGAAAAAAGAAATGTAACCCTAGTTTCACTTCTGACGTAAATATGTCCCTTTGCTTATATCATATAGTGAGGTAGTGTACGCTCTATAACTTTAAAACGATTTCTTCATGAAACTTTGTACACATATAAAGCATGATGAACAAAGGGAAAAAGAACCGTAACCCTACTACTCTGACGTAATTACGCCCCTTTGTTTATTGCAGGCACTATTTCATGTCCGCTCTATAACTTTAAAACTGTTTAAGAATTCTTCGTGAAGCTTTTTTACAAATATACGGCATGATCAGACATTGTTCAGAGAAAAAGAACTGTTTCCTTACTTTCAGTTTTGACATTATTATTTATTTATTTCATAAAGTGAGGTTGTGTCCGTTCCATATCACCTTCACCGACTGAAAGAGGTTTTATATGCCTGTCAAAAGACGGGTAGTATTATGTCCTGTTCGTCCTTCTGTCCGTTTGTCTGTCTGTCCATTACGTTTTCGTGTCCGTCTTATTTCTCCTTAACGGATTGAAGGAGTTTTGTGAAACTTTAGTCAAACGTTCATACCAAGGTGATGTGCAGAACGCATAACTGAACCCTGTCCGATGGAAGTCAAGGTCAGAATTCAAAGTCAAAATTCACATTGTAATGTTTCGTGTCCGGACTATAGCTTTAATACTTTCAAAGCTGTCTTTATGAATGTTTGTCAAAATATAAAACATAATTAGGTGATTTGTAGAGAAAAGGAACAGAAATCTTTCTTCCAGTTTTAATGTAATTATGTCCCTTTATGTATTTAATGTAGTGATTTCTTGTTCGCTCCATATCTTCTTCACAAGGATTACCCTTGACCTTTGTCCGAAGTCATGGAAAAAAATGAAGTTACAATTCTTTGCTAAGAAACACTAAGGCTACTGATATTCTTCCTGGAATTTTTATGAATATTTACATATGCATATATAAGTTCGTCTGTCATTACTGACAATGACCAATCCTAATCAAATGCGTGAAGTTTTATTATTTGTGTGTTCTAAGATGGCTGATGAGACCAATCTTAGCACTAAACTGCCTGTTGCAGATAGCACAAGAGAGGTCTTAGAAAGAAAGCTCTGTTTGTGATGCCTTAGCTCTGGCGTTCGCTGCGCACGTTTCTGCTGGGCTTCGCTGATCTTTTTGGCTTCGTATTCGCCAGCAGCCTTCTTATGTGGCTTCGCCACTTTGTTCGATCCTGTGCAAATGCACATTTATATATGTACTTGATTTGGTAAACGGCAAAGTGAACCAAACATTGACTAGGTCCATCTTTGGAATCCTTTGTTTTCATTGCAGGTTTCATTGGAATTTATATGATTTTTAACTTTTATAATACCTATCCACATTAATGATTTATGTGTATTAACATTTTATGCTTTATTACACAGAAAATGTTTCATTTTGATGTCGTATTGGCATATGACAATGTTTAACCCATTCATCACTGCAGAATAAAACAGTTACATGTGCAAACAGTGTAAATCCAGATGAGACGGCCGTCTAATCAGGATCTGCACTGCTTGCCATTTCTGTTTATTATTATTATTATTATTATTTTATTTTAGACTAAAACCCCTATCTGCATCAATGGAAACTACCAAATACACGGATGGAAGAGTCGATTTCAGAAACTCAAGGGAGAAAGAGTTAATCTCTCAAGGAAAATGAAGCTATACTTTAATGGAGATGCAACTGATAGAAACAGAGGAATCCAATCAAATGAACCTAGTTGTTGCCAACGAGTTTCCATGCAGTTCACCGACTGCTGTCAGTAGCTGTCTCTCATTCCGAATAAATGGAGCATTTCTTTTTAGGTTTGCGCATAAATCCTCAGAAATCCGTGCACGTGATGAGGACCCTTTACCCATATGTAATTTGGTTGCCAGCAAATGCATTAAGAGCCCTCTTCATATGATGCAATTCAATTAATTTTATTTTTAAAATACCATAATTTACCTAACTATCCGGATACCTTAACCTTTTACAGTACTTGTCCTAAAGATTGAACAAGTCTATCCTAATATCTATTGGTGTTTCCAGCATCTGCTTGACAGGTGACAAACAGTGTAGACCCTGATCAGACACCGCGTTCTGTGGCGTATGGTCTGGGTCTACACTATCTGTAAACACGGTAGCCTTAATCAATATTTATAAAAGCAGGCACTATTTTCAGACGTATTTTAGGTTAACAAATGTAGATTTATTCTATTCCTAAATAAGACTTCTTTATTGTCATCATTTTGCAAGATCAGCAGATGAATTTAGAAATTTGGAGCTGGGAGATAAGAGTAAAATGCATGTATATTGCTCGAGATCACGCAGCCTTCCTGATATTTTCACCTATATTCACCTAAACATATATCCTATTTAAAGAATTAAATTTTGGGATTTGTACCCAAATTTGAATAAATGAAGCTTATACATATATATTTTGTCATTTTCAGACCGAGTGCTATAAAAGGGAAGATATCAAAATTTAATACAGCACAGTAGAGAAGTTTCGAAAACGAAAGTTCAACTCTAGTCCTGCTTAGCCTGGATATGCCATGTCTTTTCAAACAGTGCAGATCCAGACCAATTGGCTTCAGAGCCAATTGATCTGGATCTGCTCTGTTTGCATTATGTATGTGAATTTGTATCACTGAATAACCTTGATCAGTATTCTGTCTGACTGAAAATTAGAAGTGGGTGTGGCATCTTAACTTATTCAGCGTGGCAAGGGTTAACGTTAAAACTGCTGACTCTAAATAATAACACTAAAATTGTAAAATTTTCAATATATTTGAATAGGCGTCTTTTCGTAATGTCCAGTCCGATAAAAAAGTCAAAATGGCGGTTAAGGAGTTGAAACATGACACCGGAACACTGTTGGGTAAAAAAAGTATAATGCTGAATGGTAGTTACAGAGAAAAAAAGAAGAGGGCGATCTCGATCGAACGTAAGGTAGGCTGGTTAATTATAGACTCGTCCTTGTAACGATTTAACCCTAAGTATTCGGACCGAGCGAGCAAACTGCGGCGTATGATCTGGGTCTACACTATTTGACACTTATCCAGACGTTTTAGACAGGTTAACAGATTGTGAAATAGACTAGTTCAAATTTTAGGACAAGCATAGTAGACACTTTCGGTCTCCGAATATTGAGAATAAATACGGTTTATGTACATTGTATACTATTAAGGCTTTCCCGAATTTAAAAGAAACTGTAAGTTATAAAGCGTGACTGGAGTTATTCATCATTGCTAAGGTTGAATGAACATTTCATGATCTTGAAAGCCGTTTTTGTTCAGTCTGACCGCTCAAAAATTATCTCCCATACCATTGATGCAATGTTTAAAAGCTAGAAAGATTACAATCTAGCCTCATCAAGTAAAGTTTAAAAGTCATATAAAAGAAGATTGAGGAGCGTTATTAGGCCAGAGCGTTAGCGACCGCCTGGTGATACTCTGGTCGGTAGTTCGAATCCCGGTCTGAAGAGAATCCTTCTCACAGTTGTTGGGTGTTTCCTTGCACAGTTCTTCATTATATTGTCATCTTATCGTTGTTCCAAAGTGTCTGTGCAAGCCATATAAATTCATAGCGTTGTGGCATTCCTTATTAAGTGAATAGATCAGCCATAACATTAGACTAGCTACTAGTCGGATATCAATATTATTTTCATCAATCAATTATAATTATTAATTTACTTAATGAACTAAGGGCCATCTACTACTTACTGCTTGCCTCACCTTTTTGATAGCAGCAACTAATCTTGATGTCAGAGACCAACTATTAGAGACTGGCTATACAAGATGTCATACATAAATTTGAATCAGCTTATAGTTAGGAGTGATAAAATATGACATCAATGTCTAGGAGCTAGTCTACCATAACATGTGTATAAAGTGTCAACAGTACAGTCGACTCTCGTTATCTCGAAGTCCCAAGGACTCTCTTAAATAATTCGAGATATCCGTACCACGACATATCAGATTTGCCGAATTTTGGCAAGAGATAATTCGAACACCACATTTTACAAACGAATATGCAATTTGACTCTTGATAATAGAGATATGCTGCAAATATTGTGGAAAAGAGGAGAAATTGCTCTTTGAAGCAAGTTCTCCTCTTTTCAACAATATTCTGTTACTTGTTTTTAGATTTCTATGCTCAGAGGAACCAGATTTTCTTATCGAGATTAGCGGTTATTCGATATAACTGAAGTCGAGAGAACGACAGTTGACTGTATTTAACATTTGGGAAATACCTACTGTATTCATAAGGCAACTCTTTGCTACATACATGTATGGTTCACCTAGTTCGTTTCACGAAAACAAACCTCCATGAGATCGCTAATTTATCAATACCGAAGGACCACTCCTATCCTACCATTCAAATGCTGAAGAATGATATAATAAAAGTAAGGACATTTAAGCCGAATCAATTCAACTGGACATAATCGAATAAGCTTGTTAGCTTCTTCCTGAAAGTCAGAGAACGTGTTCCAGAGCACGTTTCAGAATTTCACGGTTTGCCAAGTTCAAACAACTCATTACGAAAACAATTCAAATATACTGAAAATTTT
Organism: Anodontia alba; assembly: GCA_964016985.1. Classification (NCBI taxonomy): domain Eukaryota; kingdom Metazoa; phylum Mollusca; class Bivalvia; order Lucinida; family Lucinidae; genus Anodontia; species Anodontia alba. Next base: position 44,096,880 of record OZ024825.1, on the reverse strand, counting down.
ACCACCAAAAATGAAAATTTTCAGATAAAAAAATCTGATATTTTTCTTGTTTCTGCTCAAAACTTAGATTGTGGGTACTCGTTAGGACCGCCTCGACGAAGCGGTTCTAAAGAGGACCCACAATCTATGTTTTTGAGCAGAAATAATAAAAATAATGTACATCCCTGTAAACCCCAGTTTTACTATATAAAAGGGGTTTAAGGGGATCAAAATTATATACGCACGTTTTCGTGATGTTACTCCAGTTGTGTGTGACAACAAAACGGCAAGAATAAAGTAACATACATGTATTAAAATGAAATGAAAACAGCATCTGGCTTGAGAGGTATTGGAATAAGGCATGTTAATATTTCTGAGGGGAAGATCCAGAATAATTTCTGAGGGTTCGATTTGATCAAATTACCGTTCTTACTCTAAGTATTCGGACAAAGAGGCTTGAGAAAACAATGTAGACCCAGATCAGACGCCGCAGAACGCGGCGTCTGATTAGGGTCTACACTGTTTGCCACTCACACAACTATTTTACTCACATTCACAGGTAGTAAACTAGACTTATATACATGTATTAAAGGTAAAGAGGCAGGTGTGTGAAAATTTAGGGTAAATACGGTATTCAAAATATATTAAGTTTATCCAAGTTTCCCATGAAATTTTGATTCAAAGAGAGAGTGCGCGGGAGGAGTGGTTTCGATTGACCCCCCCCCCCCGCCACCCCCACATAACCTCCTCTGAGGTCGCTCCTGTTTCTTCTACTATTGTATTGTCAGTCGCATTTTCCCTCACTCTCCCTCTACGAGTATTTGTCTATGTCCTCTTGTCTACTAGCTGCTCTTCTGTTCCTTCTCTCCTTCTCTTGGAGACCGTCACAAAATGGCCCACAAGAGTTCATGTGTCCTAAAACAAGAACTCAACCAAACTGAATTTTTAAATAAAGTAAAATTTAAGCCTATTGTTTATAGATGATTACTCCGTGCCTTATTTGCTTTTTATATCTCCAGCTAATACAAAGTTAAAGGAGAGGGCGTCGAATAGTTAGGACAAGTAGTGTACCTTTTGTATTAACCCATTTATGCCTAGCGTCCCATAAAAGGGACATTGGCAAACAGTGTAGACCCAGATCAGACGCCGCAGAATGCGGCGTCTGATCAGGGTCGACACTGTTTGCATTAAATATAGGAATTTCTATAACACATGGTAATATTTAAAAACTATCCAGTGTCCCTTCTGTTGGAAATCGACCTGTCTAAAATGATGGGGTAGGTGAGTCCACTCGGCATAAATGGGTTAACTTTTAGAGCAATGGTGAGTTAGAAAGCACTAACGACTCGTCGTACAAATATCAGCCAACTAACGGCCAGTTTCACGTCTCTTCAATGCAAAATTATCGTGGACTATCACTGGGCTAGAACAGTTAACATTTTACTAAGAGCCCGCTACTTGTATGGTGAAGATTGAGGAAATATAGGTTGTCACTGAACCGGGCGTTAAACAACTTTGTAAATATGATTTTACGCACATTTTATGCGATACAGTCTCCTCTAAACAGATCTCTCGGAAGCAATGATTGTATACTGATCAAATAATGATACGTAGGTTAACTGTCAAGAGTGATAGACCTGCCAGTCAGAGTTTGCAAGTCGTCTGGAAAGATACGGCTTTGAGAATAAAACAAAATATACTCCTGGAAAAGTCGTTAAGCACCCCCACAAAATTTCACCGCAACTTTGAAAGCCATCTCTCTCTTTGAAATAGCTCAAACTTGAGATAGATAAAAATACTATTAACTCATTCTCTGCCATAGGCAATAATAATAGGCATTTGCAAACAGCGTAGATCCAGATGAGACGGCTCATAATGATCTCAGCTGTTTGACATTACTTCTTTCAGCTTTATATATAAACTTATTTCCAATCGATAGTTTATTTCTAAAAACAAAGCCGACGACAAATGTAGCCTGAAATTTGGCACCGAAAGAGTTAATCGTACCAGTAAATATTTGACAAACAAAACAACAAAACAAGATGGAAATCTTGCATATTAATGGCAGTGTTGCGAAACAATAAGAGTCACTTGAAGACCAAACTATGCATATATAATTTTGACCTCCTAAAACCCCACTTTTATGTAGTAAAACTGGGATTTACAGGGGTATACATTGTTTTCTTCTTATTTCTGCTCAAAAATATAGATTGTGGGTACTCGTTAGAACCGCCTTACCGAGGCGGTTCTAACGAGTACCCACAATCTATGTTTAGAGCAGAAATATGAAAAATGTCCGAGTTTTTTTATCTGAAAATTTTCATTTTTTCGAGTTAAAATTTTCTGTACATTTGAATGGGCATGTTTTCGTAATGGAGTGCTCTGGTGTTGTCCTAAAGTATTCATTAAGTTACGTACTATGGATGTTTCACTTAAACATCCGAATCAATTCAACATTGTCATTTATTGTCATAGATTACATTAGCAAAGTCAATACCTTCAGTAACGTGCATTGCCGCCGCGTGCCTGGATGACCGTACGCCTTGTCCATCCAGTGAAGCGTCAGAGGTCCTGAATGGGCTATTCACGCAAAATGTCAATCTAACTAAAATCATCTCTTCCGCTGGATGATCTAACGAACACCTATAGTAGGTCATCATCGAATGACCTTTTGAATTGACCAATCGGTAAATTTCTTACAAAATTTAGAAAGTAAAATTGTGCGAATGTATTCGATCTAACCGATCCAGAAACTTAAAAAGACCACAAAAAAAAAAAAAAAAAAAAAAAAAAAAAAAAAAATAAGGCGACGACGCCGAAAAAGGTGCACTGTTTGAACACTATCTGTATTTGAAAACAACAGTCGGCACAATCTTCTTTCTTCACCCAACAGTCTAAAATAAGCTGCTAGTGGTGTTTCAAACCCTGCCCTCCAACTTTCCCTAACACTCTTTCGATCATTCTTCCCAACGTCACCATTTTTTATACAAAATCGAAAGCGTTACGTAATTGATATATACATACAAAATGTTCGTCTTACTTGTTCGATCGAGTTTTCTTTTACAGAGATGCTTAACTTTTTTTCCAGGTGTAAATAAGCTGATTATGAACTACTGCAAGAGGGCATTCACCGTATACGTGACGACTGACATAGACATGGGTCAGCTTGCAGATTGGTGTACATCGTTCCTGACTAGACTCTTGAAGCCTTACACAATATACATGTATAGCGATTACAATGTATTGGTATATAGCCTGACCCTGCTCTGCGCTAATTACACTTCGTAACGACCGTTTTCATGTTAGCGGTAGTCATGTGTTAGATGCCAAGTCTTACCGACTTTGCCATGAATATTCGGACACATTACGTTCTTACTGTACGTGTCCTAAAAATGTGGACAAGTCCATTTCGCTACATGTTCCTATTGTTGCATCTAAATAAGTGCTATATGAGAGACATACAGGAGTAGACTGATCAGACGCCGCTTTCTTCGGTGTCTGATCTTGGTCTACACTGCTTACTCATGCCTGTCTATCCAGGCGAACATTTAGAGTAAGGAGGGTATTTTGGCAAGATTATAAGGTATATTCCGTTTAAAAATATTACTTAGCCCCTAGAAATATTAGGATCAGCCCCTAATTAGCCATGTAAATATAATAATAAGTAGTCCCAAATACCAAATTTTTGGAGGATCAGAAATTTAAGTGTATAAACTTTATCCTGAAAAAAATGTCAGTATAATGACAATAGTCGTCGTCAGCCTAAAGACGGGGTAGAACAATACCATTTTTTAGATTTAATGATATATCTTTTCACGGTTTTCTGAAGCTATCTGTTAATCAGACACCACCCTATTGACAAAATGCAATCTATACAGCCAATTTATTAAATTAAAATTAAAGTTTTAGCAATTTAGTGATCTGGATAGAATAAAATATGTGCAGGGTTTAAATAACACACTAAAGAAGTTCACAAAATGTACAAAAGCATGATTAATTTTATGTTAATGTGTACTTGAATTAAGAAAAACAAACTGGCCGCGACGTGCGAAATCGTGTCTTTGGGCATATACGGACATCGAAGGACCAGATCAGCCTGCGCATCCGCGCAGTCTGATCAGGACCTTCAATGTCCGCTAACAGAATCACTGCATACTATAGAATGAATGGAGAGCGAAGGCTCGGATGATACTGTGATTCAGCGCATGTTCGAAGACACGTTTTCGCTTGACGCGCCCAAAGAATGTTTTGTACATGTCATTTTGGTAACAGAATGTAAACAAGACGCGTAACGAGATAGCTTCAAGATTTTGTGTAATGTATGTATATTTGAAACTGGTTTGTGTAGAAGTTTGCAAATATTATGAACATTATAAACTCCGTAAGTTCTAATTGTAAATATTACATTATGAATCAATACAAGACGTTTCAAAATCAACATCTGGATGCTTAAAGCGAAAAGAATTACTGAATTCAAAGGATAAAATCAGTGACATTTACAGAAATTTGACAAATATGTGTTAACAATGGCTTCATCAAGACATGATTCAGTGTTGCTTTCAAGGCCTGGTTCCGTGTTATTTTCCCGGCCAACAAGTTCCATATTGATTTCGAGGCCTCCAAGCGCTTCATTTCTACCCAGGCCTCCGAGCACGTCAACGAAACGTCCAACCAGCTCGCTCAGATTCCGCAAGACCCTTTCCTCCAAGTGCAGCATATGTTCAGAGGGGTTCAAATATAGGAATACACTGCCTTGTTTCCAGAATTTCTGCACACAGTGCCTTGAAGACCATGTACTTACGTTCAAAAGAGGAACAGGTTGCAACTGCCCATTATGCAAGAGTGGGTTACTTCTTCCCAGATCAAAGTCACGTACAAGGAGTGCCAAATACAGTTCAAAGTCGGCACCGCTGGTCTGTGATGTATGTGAGCAGGTACGACCGGCCAAGTACAGATGTGTCGAGTGCGATGATTACTACTGTGAGAAATGCAATAAGGATTTCCTTCGGAGGATGCGTGTTGACAGCAACTTTAACTTAACTGATATGTCTGATCTGACTGCCGACGAGTCTCTAACCGAGTTAGCTGGTAAAGACTTAACGTGAGTAGGGAGCAAATTCTTTGAAATTCGCTTTAGAGTAGAAACCTTTCCAGTAGTGGACGGAAACAACTTTGATAGGGTTATCTTTCTTGAAAGTGTTTCAGTTCCCTTAGCAAAACTCGTTCAGTTAGTATTTACTCCTGTCAATTTAAAGGATCGGCTCCATATTCCTCAAAATTAGACATTTTATTATCCAAACAAGGTTAAATAAATTGATATGTAGTATTAATATAATCATAAAGTGCGGCCCTGGACAGCCTGTAAAATTTCAGTTAGTCACTCGTACTTGAAATGAAATGATTTTTATCGTATCTCTGAATTAATGTTGCCAACATTAATTCAGAGAATGAATAAATGTTGCCAACATTAATTCAGAGAAATGATAAAAAAAAAAAAAAATCATTTTTGATCCGGTTCAAAAACGATAGACGAACTGAAAGTTTACAGGTTGTCAGATGCCACATTTTATGATCGTATTAATACTATATACCAATTTATTAAACTTTTGTTGGATAAAATCTGTCTATTTGGAGGAATAAGGAGCCTTTAACATATATAATGTAGTTTCTTCCGGTGCCTGTCTTATATTGTCTTATCGCTGAGCTAAACACACTACAATTTACGTAAATAATATACCTTTCGAGACCTGGGCCCAGTTGTTCAAAGCGTCGTCAGCTTAATGAGCTCGTTAGTGGTCAAAATGTTAACTGTTCTATTAAGTACAATTATATCTAATTCACAGGTATTTTTGCTGAAAATAATGTGAGTAGCTTTTGCAAATGCAAAAACTACTCACATTTTATCAGCAAAAATATTATCGTATATGCCATATTTAATGATCAAAGTTTTAACGATACGTTAACTAATGACATCGTTTATAGTTTTGAACAACTGTGTCTTGGTAAATAATTTGGTGTGTCATAAAGGCTCTTATACTCTTAACATATGGTGCATGTACAAAGGCCACTAATCCACAGTAGCTCGCTCTTGAAGTTACGTCCCATGCAACATAAACGAAAACATGCATGCATATGCTGATTATAGCTAATATATGCATTCCTGTACATTTGCACTATGTTGCATTTACCCTAAAAGCAAACAGCGTAGACCCAGATCAGACGACGCAGAATAATCAGGGTCTAATATGTTTGTCACTCATCCAAAGGTTTGCGACATATCGTCAGGTAGTAAAATGGACTTGATCAAATTTTAGTATAGAACAATTATGGTAACTGTTACGCTGTCCAACGTCTCATAGGACACTGGTTACGGTTTTATACGAATGGAGTTCAATAATAAAGAGGTCTAGAACTCTTGCCTCTGTCTGAGCTTTTTATGCATGTTTAATGTGAGAATTCGTCCAAACGTATGGTGCAGACATTTCCGCAGTAGGTCAACCCAACGGGGTCATGTCGAACGCAGTCAGTTTTCCTAGCCACACTATTACTGGGCAAGATCAGTCCTCTAAGCGGATAACCAGTATTGTGCACATTCTTTCTCCAGAAACTGACAACTGCCCTTTTTGAATCAGCGGAAGGGAGAGAATGACCCTAGAAAATATTTCATGACCAATCTCCACGAAAGAATGTTGCCGACACGGCGGAGATCGACCCGCAACCTTTTGATAACCAGTCAGACGCGCATCCAGATGAGCCAACGAGGCCGGTAGATAGGCATAAACCTGTAGGTGTTGACTGGTTGCCTTGATAATGAAACTAGAAAATTAACTGGAGAACTAATTGCTATAACACCGGTCGAGACTTGGTAAACATATTCGTTTAAGTCATTTTAAAGACACGGAGCCTTTTTTATATGTCAACAAACGTACTACACAGCATTTCAAAAGGACTGATGTAAAGCAAGTGTCTATCGTTTCCTTTTTAATCAAACAAATATTCTATGGACTTCAAAACATTTGCAGAAATGAATATTATATTTAACAATAAGTCAATGGAAGTTTTATCCTGTTTGGAGTAAAAACGTTAGGCTAATTATTCTTTATAGCGTACATGTAATATACAATGTACAGTAGTGTTTTTTTTTTTTTTTCAGAAGCAAAGAAACGTTTGAAGATCCAACAAGTCCACTGCCACCAGGGTTTGGAGCCTTGTGTAAACGACATAAAAAGGAAGAACTTCGATTCTTTTGTACAGAGTGCGAAATTCCCATTTGCCGCGACTGCAAAATCCTTTCTCATGAGGGACATCCTTGTAGAGCTTTAGAGGATGTTCATGAAGAGAGAAAGGTGCATCTAACAGATGCTGTTAAACTTGCCAATAAGAATGTTCGCAAATTACACGCAGAGTGCGCCGAATTAAATTCAAAACGTGTTGATATTGAACAAGAAACAAGAGATGTGGAAGAACAGATACTGACTCACGTAACCCAATTAAAGAAGCTCATTGATGAGTTAGCAGAGCATATGATGAAAGTAGTTCATGCTCAAAACAATGAAAGTCGAGGAATGTTACATAAATGCAGAGATGCCGCAAAAGGTAAATTCGTTTGCATTACGAAAACACGCCTATATAGTTTTGACCCCTTTAAACCCCACTTTTATACAGTGAAACTGGGGTTTACGGCGGTATACATTATTTTTCTTATTTGTGCTCAAAAACCTAGATTATTGGTACTCGTTAGAACCGCCTCGATGACGCGGTTCTAACGAGTACCCACAATCTATGTTTTGCTCAGGAATATGAAAAAATATCAGATTTTTTTTTCTGAAAATTTTCCTTTTTTGGTATTAAAATTTACAATATATTTGAATAGGCGTGTTTTCGTAATGAATACTTTAACAGTAGTTGTTCTTACTCTTCATCCATCACGAGAAAATGCCTATATAATTTTATCGCCCTTAAACCCCACTTCTATACAGTAAAACTGGGGTTTACAGGGGAATATATTATTTTTCTTATTTCTGCTCAAAATACAGATTGTGGGTACTTGTTAGAACCGCCTCGCAGAGGCGATTCTAACGAGTACCCACAATCTATGTTTTGAGCATAAATGTGAGAAATATCAGAATTTTTATCTGAAAATTTTAAATTTTTTTGGGTAAAATTTTCAGTATATTTGAATAGGCGTGTTTTCGTAATCTATCATTAGATGAAGCGCTTAGCCATTGGACAATTATTCATCATTATACACAATGAATCTATAGATATTGTTGCAGGGTGTGCCTCATACTATATTTCTGAGTCTGTTGGAAGTCACTGGATGTGGGGTAAAAAAATGCTACCTTATCTGAACGCCAGATTCATGGTATCCAACGTACATATATAACAGTGCTAATTAAGGGAAATGGACATACATTTATGGGAGGCAACCCTATGCAAATTGGTTTGGTCCAAGAGGAGGTTGTGGGGTGGGGGGGGGGGGGGGTGGCGGGGGGCTTGATGTGCAAGAAATCAAGCATTAAAAAGCACACATGTTGCCTCCATAATGACAAAAAAATGGCAGAAGAATTACCAAAGAAAGGTAAGAGAAAAGTACTGCCAGTCATCAGAATAGAAACAAAGCATTTTAATAGCTATTTTGATCGGTTACCAGTCATGTATCAACCCAGTCAGCATTCTACGTAAATCTATATCGGGCCGTCATCGGCCCGTCAGGGTAGCTGACGGGCCGATGACGGCCTGATGTAGATTTACGTAGAATGCTAGCTGGGAAAGGCGTAAATTCGCAAAGTCGCGATTTGTTGGTAAAACTGATTTTCGGAAGAATTTAAAAAAAGACTGCCTCGTGCTACGTAAAACTATATGCATGATTGTTACCCAATTATGGTTGATTACTTTGCTTCTCTCTTTAATTGCATGACGCAGAGGCGGTCCTTAGACTAAATGACGGCCCCACCTCGATCTGTTTCTGAAGGTTGGCACCTGACTAAAAATGTGTGTAGTCAGCCTATCGTGGTCCTGGTCCTAACTATGTTTTGTAATCTGCCCTCAGGTCACCATTTCCTTGTTCCATCAAAGTGTTTTTGATTATATGTGTTTCACTGCAATGTTTCACTGATGAGGTAAAAAATCACTATGTGGACCAAACATATGTTTTTAATTTAGAGTTGCATCAGAAATAAGGGTGAAGTTTAGTGCCAGTAAAAGTGTTTTATGCCCCCTACCACCCCAACCACATAGACCCACACATACACTAAGAGAGAGAGAGACAGAGAGAGAGGGTGGGGTGTACTGACCGTTCCTAGACGGTTCCTCTATTGCAGTTATTGTTTCGTGTGTATCGGTGTTTAATGTGTGGCGCTTGTTTTGTCGTTGTTTGTATCTCATCTCTCCTTCTTTTGGTGCCACGGGAAGGCTTGGTTCGAGGCTGTGGCATTGTTTGGGTACCTGCACTTATAATTCAGCATGTTATTGGAAAGTTAGCGGCACATTATTTACATTAGATCTTATGAGAAATTTTGATGAACTAATCATTTTTGCCCATTTAACTTTTTAAATTTCACTACAGCATACCGTTTAAGAAAACTCTAATAGAAAATATTAACCCTACATTGGACTGACTAAGCCATCCTTTCAACTTTATATTTACATATAACGGGCGACGTCAGTTTTATGTATTTCTAATCTGTTAACTTACCGCTGACAAATTCAGTACATGATTGATACAGCAGCTTGATATGGACTTGCAGTCACGTGAGCATTTTGTTCGTCGCTAAAAGATAATGAAAATTGATACGCTTTCAGGGGAGGTACAGACTGAACCTGCCACTTGCGTTTGAGGGAATCGATATGCTTTGCCGTGATACAATTTTGTCTAATTGTTTTTGCGTCTATTTTTGGAAAGGGCCTACTCTAAAAGGACAGAATTGGCTCTCACTGGGACCAAATTCTTTCCTTTTAAAGTAGATTCGTTTTCAAAGGGCTCTAGTGTTAAGGAAGCAAACAGGTAGCCACAAAAGTTATCTCCCTTGTAAAATGATAGATATCTACGAAGTGTATCCAGTTCCCCTAGGGGACTACGTAGTTGTTTTTTTTAATTTGTGCGTATAAAGCAAATCTTGCTCCGAGTTATAAACCTTTTTTTTCATGCTCAACTCAACTGAGCATGAAATGTTTCATGCTCATAAATCTCTAATTACCAACAATGCCAAATTCTTACTTGCTAAACATAGCTGAGCATGAGCATTTCTCTGTTAATAAATATAAAACTGCCAACTATTGTTGACATTTTCATATTTATTAGCAGAGAACGTTTCATGCTCAGCTGAGTTGAGCGTGAAAATGTTTTATAACCTCGGGGCCAGAGCATTGCCAACGTTATCTGTTCTAAAAATGTCCAATATTTATATACATTGATGCCGGGACGCATGTGTAAGAACAGCATTTAAACACTATTTCCGGGAAAAAAGAAAACAGAATTGGGCGACTAAAATTATGGCTTAAAGTTTTAGATTTTGCTTAACGGTTTGCTCATTCATTTGTCTAATCGCAGATAAAACAATGCCAAACAATGGCCAAACAATGCAGATGGGATAACCGGACATAGTTTCAGGGACAGGAAAGTTCCACGGGAAAAGTTTCGCTGATACCTGAACAACTTACACTAAACCGTGTCGTTTTACACATCAGTGATAAAAAATTGCTTTAATATTGCAGGAAAACCATTTATCATTTATTAGAAGATACAAAAAAAAAAAAAAAAAAAAAAAAAAAAAAAAAAAAATGCATAACTATGCCTTCTCCTGATTGTTTCATTCATGGATTTTGCACCAAGGACCACAAACCACAAATGATGTAACCCATTATTTATACGTGACTAACGTGACACATCACTCAGTTTTTTAAAAACTGATTTAAGGCCCACCCCCGCCAATAGTTCTCCTACTGACCGTTCCAAGGGGTTCCTCTGTTGCGGTTCGTCTTTGTATATGCGTCTGTGGTTTCATATGTGGTATTTGTTTTGTCCTTATTTGTTCCTCATCACTCTCAATACGAAAGCATGCCTGTTTAAATATACTGAAAATTATATCAACAAAAATGAAAATATTCAGATAAAAAAAATCTTACATTTTTCATATTTCTACTCAAAACAAAGATTGTGGGAACTCGTTAGAACCTACTCGACATGGTTCTAACGAGTACCCACAATCTATGTTTTTGAGCAGAAATATGAAAAATAATGTATACCCTTGTAAACCCGTTCTACTATATAAAAGTGGGGTTTAAGGGGGTCAAAATTATATAGGCATATTATCGTGATGTTTAGTGCCCCGGAGGGCGTGCGTCGTGATTGTGGCATTTCCTGGGTATCTCATCTATATTCATGTTGATGCTTTTTCACGTTGAAAGTGATTCTGTCCCATGTAACTTACTCTAGAAGTATGGCATTCTATGAAATAGTTTATAAATCGGACACGTCGTCATCTGCTGATATACAGTCTTCCATATTTGGCGATGCTCTCCCAACAGGCTTAGAAGATATGAGGCATAGAATTTGTACGAAGTCGCATAGTTCTGGATTTATTACATGACAAAATTCTCGCACGTTACCAGTCGCCATGTCTTAGTTTTAAAGATAAAAGAAGAATAACACCTCATATTGACACACGTGCCACAACGTCAGAAAATGTACCTTCGGACATGTGCGCCCAGCGAAGATTCAAATCAGCTTTCGCATTTGCGCAGCTTGATCAGCATCTTCACTAGTAGCATTTTTGATAATCAGGGATGCAAAGATTCTTTGCACGAAGAACGAAGATTCCGATCAGACTGTGAAGATGCGCAGACTGATGCATGTCTTAGTTGGGGTACACATCCGAAGTATTTTTGTCCTGCGGCGGCTCACATAATATCGGTAAAGGATCCTTAGCGAAACAACGATTACCTGGATCAGCCTGTGCATCCCACGCAGTCTGATTGCCAGTGTAGCGTATCATTGCAGCGGATAATGCAGAAGCTGCTGACGCAGACAGCAGGCCCTTATCCGTAGATACTCTTGCTGCTTTGGGACTAAGCTGTTTGCGTGCGACATATGATTAGTTGCATATTCGTGATTTGTATGTGCAACTTCTATTCTTCTCTTTATTGCTGGTGTGTTTCTGTCATTTTGTACAAAATCCAATCAACATCTTAAATGGGCCCTAAAATGGGACAGGCAAGCCATTCAAGTGTATTATTAAAGCAAACACATTACCAGTAAATTAATTTTAGTCGTTTCATTTGTGAGACATCATAAAGTGGGTCATATCAAGTAAAAACGCTTGCGACACATGCATTACAAAATCACGCCTATTCAAATATATTGAAAATTCAACCACCAAACAAACTGAAAGTTTTCAGACAAAAAAAAAATCTAATATTTTTCATACTTCTGCTCAAAACATAGATTGAGGGTACTCGTTAGAACCGCCTCTGCGAGGCGGTTCTAACGAGTGCACTCGTCCAATGTTTTTGTGCCGAAATAAGAAAAATTATGCATACCCCTGTAAATTCCTGTTTTACTATATAAAAGTGGGGTTTAAGGTGGTCAGAATTATACAGGTATGTTTTCGTGATAAAAACAGAAAAAAACACGGACACTGCGTTAATTTGTTCAATGTTGGTTATTCTTGGAGTACTAAATGTTTTGATTAGACTGTTTGTATGCATAAAATTATCTTGGTCCTAGCTGTTATAAAGTTAATTAGAACATATCTTTACCAACAAATCAGTACAGAATTATTGCAATTAAACTACTACTAGCACTGCTACATGTATTACTTCTACTACTACCAGTACTAAAAACAAACGTGTTTCTAAGATTACAAATACGAAAAAAATGACGCCGTTTGAGGCAATAGCGTTTAAGAAAATACTTTGTAACTAATTCGTCTAACTTGCCAATGTTCTACACGGCATCAACATTGTAAAGTGAAGTATTCACCCAGGGTGAAGTTAGTTAGCTGTAAAAGTGCTTTAAACCCCCCGGTGGTTTGCTCTACCGACCGTTCTAAGGCGGTGGTCCCGGTGTTAGTCTTACTTTTTGTTGCCTTGTGGTTTATTCTACGAGGCGATTTGTTGTATGTCTTTCCGTGTGTCATTTTGTTCTTGTGTTTTTTAGTCCTTTTAGTATTGCGATTACCTCGCTTGGGGAAGAGAGAGCTAATCTTAGTGTTTTTCGTACGTTTGTTCGGTTTGTGCTTGTTTAGATGTGTCGGTTTCCTCTTCCTCTTGGGGTCTGGGATGGGCTGCGGTTTGTGATTGTGGCACTCCCTGGACTTTTCTCTTACCTTTTTTTAGTTTTCATGTTTAGCAATTTTGTACGTTACATGTGCTTTTATGTAGTATTTTGTGGAAGACGGAGTATTTCTCGATAGTGATCACGGATTCAAGCAAGAAAGTAAAAGTGAAACTGTATGATAATCACAGGGGCAATACTTCATTGTGACATGCTAGGCTGGAAAGCATCTTGCAGGCAGTTTGCTTCACCACCTCAATGAACACAATGAAAAGTCAAAGACCTACGAGGTCATTGTGTATTCCGGAAGAAATAGGAAGCAGCTGACATGGCAGCTTAAAGAGAAACACCAGGAACAGAACAGGGACCTAACCAAAACTATTTACACAGTCAATCAAGGAGGCCGTAGTAAAATTACACCAAAGAATTGTTGCTCAGGAAGATTCATTGCGGTGGTTTAGCAAATCCGTGATGCAGCGCTCGCCCCTGTCCAGGATTTTTAATCTCTTTTCCTGTGACCATTGCAGTGAAGCGTGTCTTTGAGGTACCAGCGTCCATGTACAGCTTAACATCTTCTGCAAGTCTTACAGATGCCTTTTTCAGGACTGTTATACTGACTTATCAAATATTGCTATAGGGGCAAGAAAATCAAAGCTGAAGTGCAATCAGAAAGAGTACAAATCGGAAGGAAATACCCATGGGAGCAATAAACACCCTCATAAAAAGGCTGAAAACAGATGAAGTGTCATTTTTTTCTGGGCCAGAATAGCTATGCTTCCCTTTTCGGACAGCATTGCAAACATCATTGTCTGAATTCAAGCGTATTTTACACACATGTGACAACTACGGCCCCATAATCAGCCTAAACAAGGCTGAGGTGACCTACCAGCTGATGCTGGGATGGCCTTGTACTGAAACTATTATCTGAGATTACTGTTACTAAATTCACGTGGTCAAAATATCGGCATTTCCATGGCTTCCTGTTTCCTATACATCAGTTCCCTTCTAAAAAGCGGCCTACTTTAAAAGAGAAGATTGTGTTCCCAAAAGCATTCTTTTATTTTAGAGCAGGTCTGTTGTAGGAAGGGACGCCAGTCCGGCGAAAATGTATCTATTCCAGGTACAGTAATAAATTGCAAGAATTCGATCAATATCCTTACCTTTAACACAGGCTGATAAGGATTGTGCCTCAGCACAAATGATGAGGAAATTGCCAAATCAAATGGAACATTTGTTAGGCTATGTGAAAATGCGAGGTGTCCATCAGGAATCCGACTGTATGCAAAACGGTTTTAAAACGTGGTTGTGATAAAGAAGACTTATGACCAATGAAATACCAGAAGACTTAGCCCACGAGCTGTTGAAGATTAAATGGCAAGGCAGTGTACCTGAAAATAGAAGAAACTGACAAACATTTATGATCTTCTGCAGAACACAGAGTTTAGATGGCCTGGCAATGTGATCTGAATTAGTAGATGATCTCTTACTCATTACGAAAACAAGCCTATTCAAATATAATGAAAATTTTACCATCAAAAGATGAAAATTTTCAGATCAAAATTCTTAATTCTGTCTTTATTTCTGCTCAAAACATAAATTGTTAGTACTAGTTAGAACCGCCTTGGCGAGGTGGTTCTAACGAGTACCCACAATCTATATTTTAAGCAGAGATAAGAAAAATAATGTATACCCCCGTGAATCCCACATTGTACTATATACAAGTGGAGGTTAAGTGGGTCAACATTATATAGGCATGTTTTCGTGATGCTAACAAAGTGTGTTACGCGGAGAATCGAAAACGATCCTAAATTAGATAGACAAAAAGCTGCAAAAAAAAAAAAAAAAAAAAAAAAAAAAAAAAAAAAAAATGAAACGTTTTCTTAAGGACTTCAACATACCATTTGACTTTTAAAAGGCTGCTCAAGAAGATGCATCATGGTGTGCATTTGCTTTTGAAAAAAAAAAAAAAAAAAAAAAAAAAAAAAAAAGATACGGTTAGCGTAAGAGAAATTGGAGAATCGTAAAGCCAGAATTTCAGAATTATCACTAGTTCAGTAATTATCTTATTATACACAACCTGTGAGAAAGACCCTTCAGAACAAAAGTTGTACTAATAAGCCATCCACGAACACACTAAAGAACTGCAAACGATTGTGTTGGTCACGGTCAGACATGACCGATGAAACAAAATAAGGATGTGCATTTTAAGTTTGCTCAACATAATATTATTATTCAGCCTTAAACTTTAAAATGACATTTACCGTACAACAATCCGTCAGTATATAGTCTTCTGCATTTGGATATCAATAAAGTCAACTCTCGTTATCTCGAATTCCAAGGAACTCTCTGAGACACTTCGAGATATCCGTACCTCGACATATCAGGTTTTCAGAATTGAGGAAAAAGTAATTCGAACAACCACATTTAACAAATTTATGTTTATAATTGGACTCTTGAAGTGAGATATGTCGAAAATATTGTGGAAAAGAGGAGAATTTCTCCTCTTTTCCACAATATTTTTTACGTGTTGTTAGATTTATATGTTTAGGCAGGGACAAGATTTTCACTTCGAGATAAGTGGTTATTCGAGATAAGCGAGTTCGAGATAACGAGAGTCGACTGTATTTCATTTTCGACATTTCTGTTGCATTATCTTATACTGATGTTATAGGGTTATAGCACTGGTATTGGTAAAGATTGTCCCGAGTCGGGATAATGAAGGACACGAGCTTGCAAGTGTCCTTCGATGTCCCAGCGAGGGACAATTTTTACCAATATCAGTGCAATAGCCATTTTTGATACAGCTATAAATAATTTTTGCTCGACTAAATGCTTATAGACAAAAATCTGTGAAAATTCTTTGTCTGAAAACAATTTTTACATCAGTGCAAAATTAATATTACAAAAGCGATATAATTTTTGCACTAGTGCAATATCATATGTCATGTAGCGGTAACATTCAAACGCATCCGAATAAGCGTGCAATATCAAGAAACCGTGCTTGTATCGTGTGATATCAACACGCTTGCTACTCGAATTTTATCGCATATTTTTCATCTTTTAATATTTGTAGCTATATAATAAAACCAGTTCTGGTTATACTTAAGGAGAATGGAGACAATTTAAAGTGACTTTAACTGAGTTGAAAATATGTGTCTCTATTGTCATTGGGGGCTAATCTTAACGAAAAATGCACCATCTGGAAGTAAATCTTTTTCTTTTATGAGCAACCAGCATTTTTGAAACTTTTACACACTAGAGACTCCGAGGTATTTTCCTGTTTGCAGAAGGTATCGCCCTACAAATATCAGCAATATCTTTAAGATGCCTCTATCCACACTCAGTGCTGTCAGAGCAAGACCTTAACTTCGGCTTTCCCTACAGACACTATATCCAGTGAATGAGCGAATCCTGAGCTCCATTGATAGTAATCTGCTGTTCGCAGCAGTCCTTAGGTGCCATTTGCATGACAGACTAAGGGACAAACGAAAACACTGTTTAAGCTGCGCCTTCGGAAATGGTGCTGTTGAGAAGTATTTAAGCGGTTAAGAGCTTGTTCAGCAAGCGAAACAGGAAAGTCCGATAGAGCCATTATGACACATTGGTATGTTTTACTCTGGTGGTTTACTCTGCTGACCGTTCTAAGGCGGTGATCCCGGTGTTGGTCTTACTCTTTGTTGCTTTGTGGTTTGTTCTGCAGGGCGGTTTGTTTTGTGTCTTAACCTTATGTTATTTTGTTCTTGTGTTTTTCGGTCCTTTTAGCATTACGATTACCTCGCTTGGGGAAGAGAGAGAGCTAATCTTAGTGCTTTTCGTGCGTTTGTTCGATTTGTGCTTGTCAGGTTTTATCGGTTTTCTCTTCCTCTTGGTGTCTGGAAAGGGCTGCGTTTTGTAATTATGGCACTCCCTGGACTTTTCTCTTCCCTTTTTTAACATTGTCCGATGATTTTATAAGTGACAGTGAAGGCCCTGGTCTGGTCTTCGGTATCTGCATACGCCTCTTAGGCACATTGTCACATGGCGTAGCTGTCCACATATGTAGACGTTTTCATAAGGTCATGACTTTTAAGTCCTACAAATGGTTCTGTAAAACATGACTATTACTGAAGTCCGTGTTCTGAATTTGATCTGTAACAGCTACGTGCATGTTTCATTTTGTACTATATTGGAACTGGGCACAGCATTACTGACAATATTGCATGTGCCCCACGCGAAGAGCCTGATCAGCCTGCACATCCACACAGTCTGATCAGCGTCTTTACATACATTTTGTTGGTAGCAAAGGAATCAAAGCGTCCTCAGGCGGACAGCGAACATTCTGATCAGGGTGCGTGGGTGCGGACATGCATTCTTGTAGGAAATGCTGTGCCTCGGCTCAATTAAAGGCGTTAATATTTCGTCAGCAGCTACAAATTATTTAAACTACTGTGTTTATTTCCCTGTAGAGAAGATAAAGATTCTACAAGACATGATCAACGAAGCAACGAAACTACTAGAATCCAATAATGCGATAGATTTGGTGAACAATTCCCCGGAGGCCATTCAACAACTAAACGGTAACTGTATTTAAAATTCTTAATAAGTCGGGTGTTTAACGATTGGGGACAGTACAGGATGTTTAACGGTTGAGGTCAAAGTTAATGTGTCCGCCTTGATATATGAACATCTATGATATGAAGACATGATATTTACCATTACGAAAACATACCTTTTCAAATATACTGAAAATTTTACCACCAAAAAATGAAAATTTTCAGATAAGAAATTCTAATATTTTTCATATTTCTGCTCAAAACATAGATTGTGGGTACTCGTTAGAATCGCCTTGATAAGACAATTCTAACGAGTACCCACAATCGACGTCTTTGAGCAGAAATAAGAACAAATAGTGTATACCCCTGTTTTACTATATAAAAGCGGGGTTTAAGAGGGTCAAACTTATATAGACATGTTTCCATGAGGCGAAAATCGTACAATTAGTGTCAGGCCAGTTTTGCAGTCGTGTGGCCTAGTCAGGAAAGTCGATGTTTGTCCCTAAATTGAGTCGAAGGTGATTATGAAATAGGTTCCATCGGTCCGTCTATCTGCCTGTTGACAGGAAAAACCTTGTGCGCATCAAAGGGTATAACTATGATTTTGTATGAAATAGTTAGCCAGGTGAAATTAAAGGTGCTAAAGTCCCACAAAAAATGTTGAAAATGGCAACTAATCAATTTGTCTGTATATATAGCTTTATTCTTTCATAGGAAAAAACTCTCATTGAGCATTCCTGAAGAACATTGTTTTGATTATACACATATTTCGTCACTTGTTAATGTATGGCTATATTAGCGAATTGCGAGTACTTTATAGCTTTATGTATTGCACAGAAGACAAATGTTGCAACGATTTTCATTTATTATTCTAGAAATATTCATATCTTCATATAAATAAATGAGTCCTATTTTGCCTTAGATGAGAAAGGTGATTTTTTTGAGAAGCATAAATATAATAATGTATGGTCATGTCAAAAAGGTTATGAAGCCCTTCTTCGCCTTTTGGACAATATATTTATTAGATTTGGCGCTGAAGTTTATTTTACAATCGATTTGTTGGTATTCCGATGGGGGCTAGTTGTGCTTCCCTTTTGTTGCCGATTTGTTTTTATTTTGTAATGAGAGAGGTGTCAAGTTTTCTCTCTCTGATGTATATCAAGCTCATACAAGACAAAATATTTACACGTAAACGTCTAAGTACCGGTGCAATTTTTGTTCATGTTTACTTAGAAATATAGGAAAAGGGTATACTCAAGTTTAATATATTTTCAATGTAACAGGTAAACAAGAGGCCCATGGGCCACGTGTCGCTCACCAGAGTGACATAGCCACTGCAGATATGCAGATGTTATGCAACATTTTTCCAGTCCTGTCATCGCAGCTAATGAAAAGATCAACCTTTAAGCAGTTCTTAATTTTGAAGAAGAATATAACATATTGCATGACAGTCAATGTAGCATGATCATTTGAACAAACTCTCAATCACATTTCAACAGTAGGATCAATGTGAAATTTGGAGGCAAATGGCTAACTGGTTTCTGAAGAATCATGATTTTATACATGTAAACAGCACAGTGGCAGGGAAATATAAACAACATAAACAAGATGGCAGCATCCGAATTTCCAATCAGAATGATTTTAACTACTGTTGATCTACAAGTCACCTCGATACTTTCAATGAACTTTGAGTCAGTTCAGGAGAAAAACTTCAAACAAGATTTTCAAGATGGCCATCATAGCCGCAATTTGGGATTCCCTATCGCAACGATTTGAGCTATTTTTTCATCTACAAGTCATCCCGATGTTTCCTATCAAGTTTCGAGTCAATTGGCCTTTCAGTTCAGAAGAAGAAGGGAAAAATAGATTTTCAAGATGGCCGCCACCTTGGATTTCCCATTGGAACGATTTTAGCTATTTTTATATCTACAAGTCATCCCAATCCTTCCTGCCAATTTTCAAATCAACTGGCCCTTTGGTTCAGGAAAATAAGCGAAAAAAAAGTTTCAAGATGGCCGCCATGATGGCCATCTTGGATTTCCGATCCAAACAATTTAAGCTATTTTAGATCTACAAGTCACCCAAATGCTTCCTACCAAGTTTCGAATCAAATGGCCTTTCAGTTCAGGAGAAGAAGCGAAAAATAGATATTCAAGATGGCTGTCAAGGCGGCCATCTTGGATTTCTGATAGGGATGATTTTAGTTATTTTTGATCTACAGGTCACCCTGATGCTTCCTACCTAGTTTAAAGTCAGTAAGACTTTTGGTTCAGGAGAAGAAATGAAAAACATATTTTCAAGATGGCTGCCATGGCGGCCATCTTGGATTTCCAATCGGAACGATTTTAGCCAATTTCAATCTATAAGTCACCCCGATGCTTCCTACCAAGTTTTAAGTCAATTGGCTTTTGGGTTTAGGAGAAGAAGCGAAAAAACGATTTTCAAGATGGCCACCATGGCGGCCATCTTGGATTTCCAATCAGCATGATTTTAGCTACTTTTGTTTTACAAGTTACCCTGATGTGTCCTACCAAGTTTGGAGTCAATAGGCCTTTCGGCTCAGGAGAAGAAGAGAAAAATAGATTTTCAAGATGGCGACCATGGCGTCCATCTTGGATTTCCGATTGGAACAATTTTGGCTACTTTTGATCTACTAGTCACCCCAATGCTTCCTACCAAGTTTCGAGTCAATTGACATTTTGAGTTGGGAGAAGAAGCGAAAAATAGATTTTCAAGATGGCCGCCATGGCGGCCATCTTGGATTTAGAATCGGCAAAATTTTAGCTATTTTTAATCTACACCTATGCTTCCTAGCAAGTTTGGAGTCAATTGGCCTTTAGGTTCAGGAGAAGCAGCAAAAAATAGATTTTCAAGACGGCTGCCATGGCAGCCTCTTGGATTTCCGATCGGAACAATTTTAGGTATTTTTGATCTACAAGTCACCACAATGCTTCCTACCAGGTTTGGAGTCAATTGGCTTTTGGGTTCAGGAGAAGAAGCGAAAAAATAGATTTTCAAGATACATGTAGCTGCCATGGCGGCTATCTTGGATTTAAGATCGGCATGATTTTAGCTATTTTTGATCTACTAGTCACCCCAATGCTTCCTAGCAAGTTTGTAGTCAATTGGCCTTTCGGTTCAGGAAAAGAAGCAAAAAAAAAAAAAGATTTTCAAGATGGCTGCTATGGCGGCCGTCTTGGATTTCCAATCGGCACGATTTTAGCTATTTTTGATCTACAATTCACCCCGATGCTTCCTAGCAAGTTTGGAGTCAATTGGCCTTTCGGTTCAGGAGAAGAAGCCAAAAATAGATTTTTAAGATGGCGTCCACGGCGGCCATCTTGGATTTCCCATCGGCACGATTTTAGCTATTCTTAATCTACAAGTCACCCCGATGCTTCCTAGCAAGTTTGGAGTCAATTGGCCTTTCGGTTCAGGAGAAGAAGCGAAAAATAGATTTTCAAGATGGCGGCCATCTTGGATTTCCGATCGGCACGATTTTAGCTATTTTTGATCTACAGGTCACCCTGATGCTTCCGACCTAGTATCGAATCAATTGGCCCAGGGGTATAGGAGGAGTAGGCTTTTAAAGCAATTGTTGACGCCGCACGACGGACATTGACTGACCACAATAGCTCACCATGAGCACTTCGCGCTCAGGTGAGCTAAAAAGAACAACTATATGATTCTTTAATGTATGCTTTTATTAAGCTTTATAAACTTTCTTGATGAAACAATATGCGAATCCTAGTCATTTTGGGATCTCCACGAGATTTATTTTATACCTTATTATTAAAACAATGCCATAATTTAGATAAGTTACCAGATCTTATCTAGAAGCTTATTTCAGCATGCGTCAGATACGAATATGTTTGAACTTTTCAAATATATGAATGAGTCCTTTTTTTCAAAGTCCAAGTATATGAATGGAGTGGGTTTTCAGATTTTAGCATACAAATCTATACCAAAATCACCAGTAGATACTCCCCCACCACCAGAGGCGTGAGTCTTAAGCACGAACTTGTTTATCATTTTTGTATGCTTATTCTTTAGACACTTAACAATCAAAAGCATTTCACGGTTTTATTTTATTTCTGCCATAGTTTTCTGATATAGGAGCCTTTAGTTAGATCCGAAAAAGGTAAGAAGTCCAGGTAGTGTCACAATCACAAGCCGCAGCCA
Organism: Anodontia alba; assembly: GCA_964016985.1. Lineage (NCBI taxonomy): Eukaryota > Metazoa > Mollusca > Bivalvia > Lucinida > Lucinidae > Anodontia > Anodontia alba. The sequence continues at coordinate 44,074,911 of OZ024825.1, read as the reverse complement.
TTCACCAACAACATAAACACAGAACAGTAATAAACAACAACAAAAGAACCGAGTCGGAAGGGTCAGTTATTATCCTTGCCCTCAACTTTCACTTTAGTTCAAAACGCTTATTTGTGCGGCTCGTTGAGCAATCTTCTAACTCATTGCGCAATTTTGCAATCTCGCCCGAACCTTAGCTAGTTGCTCGTACGAACATTTTCAGCCAAAAAAAAGGTAAGAAAAAAGTCCAGGGGGTGCCACAATCACAAACCGCAGTCCTTCTGAGACACCAAGAGGAAGAGGAAACCGACAAATCAAAATAAGTACAAATCGAACAAACGTACGAAAAGAACTAAGATTAGCTCTCTCTTCCCAAAGCGAGGTAATCGTAATGCTAAAAGGACTGAAAAAACACAAGAACAAAATACAGGTCCTAGCCCCTCTGAGTGTCTCAACATGCGCATTCAAAGTTAGACATTACCGAAGTCCAAACATTGGATGAAAAGTCAGACACTGGTGTTTCCAACAGATACAAACACTTAAATGCGTGGGTGAAACGTCACAAACCGAGAATCCCGGCAAATATAAAAAACTTCTTTGTGAGCTAATCGAATACTCTACCATCCATAAAAATCCAAAAATATATTAAGAGACTGGCGCGATTCGCGCGCCGATCAATTACTGAAGCTTTCAATACAACTTCTTGATACATAGATGGCCTGTTTAATATTGATAATATTTATTTTAAACAAATGATTGATCAGTTAAATAGAAATAATTCTTCTGATACCGAAACACCTACTTTTGATTAAGTCCATCGATACAGGATGGTTCAATTTAATCAAACATTTATGACAAAAGTATAAGCGAAGCGATCCAGGTCATGCCGTAATCAGGAAAGACAGCCTCCCCGAGGCAGCAAAAGATGGAGAGATGAGGAACAAACAGTGACAAAACCAACGCCACATTTGAAACTACCGACGCACAAACAAAGAAGAACTGCAGCAGAGGAACCGCCTTGGAACGGTCAGTAGAAAACTACTGGGGTGGGGGCTGGTGGCTCGAACATCTTAAGGACGATGAAAATTTGTTGTGGACATTGGTAGTTTGAACAAAACAGCTGGGTCAACAGGCTAATTTGGATAATAGAGGGATGTTTTTTCATCGGCATACCGATGGGTACTAACTGTGCACCGTTACTTGCCGACTTGTTTTTATACTCGTATGAGGCGGAATTTGTACAAAGTCTCCTCTAAGCAGGCAAGAAACACCTCGCACAACAATTCAATTTCACCTACAGATATAAAGATGGTGTATTGTCTCTGAAAAACACAAAATTTGCAGAGTATTTAGAATTCATCTATCCACGTGAACTTGAAATAAAAGAAACAACGGAGACTGCAGCCTCATCCTCATACTAGGATTGTTATCTGTACACTGACAATGGAAAACTTACTACTAGGCTTTGCGACAAACGGGATGACTTCAATTTTCTCATTATAAACTTTCCATTCCTGAGCAGTAATATCCCGTCTGCACCAGCATACTGCGTTTACGTTTCAGTTAATCCGTTATGAGAGCCTGTTTAAATTATCTGGGCCCAGTTGTTCAAAGCGTCGTTAGCTTAACGACGTCGTTAAGGGTCATTTCGTTAACTGTTTTAGCAAAAGCACTGCACTGCAAAAGCTACTCACATTTTTTCAGCAAAAAATTTCAGCATATTTGCGTACCGCTTGATGAAAATTTTAACGAATTGTTAATTAACGATGTCGTTAGCTTTGAACAACTGGGCCCAGGACTTCATGGAGCGTGGGAAAGTGCTCACTACAAAGTTGTTGAGCCAGGGGTATAAAAAAAAAACAAAACAAAAAAAAAAAAAACAAACTGGTAGCAACACTTAAGAAGTTCTATGGGAGACATCATGATCTGGTCAATCCCTACATTGTGGCAGTTTTCAGAATCGTTTCTGATGTTTTTGCCAGTGACGCGCCATACGTAGACATCCCACATCCCGGACATACGCTTCTACCGATATTTCCTTCGTTCAGGCCTATGGGCATGGTGGGCGAAGCTTGCTTACCAAGTAATGCTTACTATCCGCGGACGCCTGATTACACCCTTTATTCTGGGGTCCATGTCTGTTGGTCTGAACATTCTGATCCGTCATTCGATTATGGATTTATGAGTTTAGATTACGGCTTAGGTATCATGACCGCAACTACTTTCATATGAAATAATTATACGTTGAATGTACTCCTTAGAATCGCTTCGATGGGGATAGTCTAATGATTACGCACAACACACATTTTTATGCTTGAATATGAAAATGTCCCTAAAAATCCCTAATTATTTGTTTTCTTTAGCTACGGAAGAAGTTGCTAGGGACTTAAAAACGAACTCGAAGACACGGTAAACGAGCTATCGGGCGCTTTTCAGATAGCCAGGGATGGCAGGTTTCTTCATGCGGACAATGAAGACTCTGATCAGACTACTGGGAGCGGGTGTAATATAATATTATTCGTAGCTAAGGAGATTGAACAGAGAAAACAACAACAATAACAAATTCTAAACTTGTCGCTCTTTATACAAAACGTCTCCTTGATCGTCTACATTACTACCCGGCGTCATCAAAACACATTATCCTTGTTATGGCATATGAGTTTTCGAACGCAAAGTAATTGGTCGGAGTAAAAAGTGTAAGTCCAGATCAGATGTCGCGTTTAATGGTGTCCGATCCAGGTCTACACTGCGCATTACACATTACGCACGTTTTAGACACATCAAAAGGTAGTAAAACTGGACTTAAAAGTCTCATTGCTTAAGGTAAATATTGTATTTTTTGTAGCTGTTAGTCGTCTTATCATTGTTTGTGCACGTACTTTCTAGAATGCCTAGCATAACGATGTTTTAAACATGTCTATATAATTTTGAAATCCTTACACCCCACTTTTATATAGTAAAACTGGGGTTTACAGGGGTATACATTATTTTTCGTATTTTTGCTTAAAACATAGATTGAAGGTATTTGTTAGAACCGCCTCGCTAATGAGTACCACAATCTATGTTTTGAGCAGTATTATGAAAAATATCAAAACTTTTTATCTGATATTTTCTATATATTTGAATAGGCGAGTTTTCGTAATAAGAACGTCGCGACCTTTGACTAGACTCCTGAGATGCTAATTTAGAATTGTGTTCTTTTTCTGCTTACTGCAGGTTATTGAAAATCTCAGATTTATTGAAGTTCTGAGTTGGTTTTATGTCGCATACACCAACATTATTATACCTCCTGCGATTGTGTTTTCACGTTGTCCGCCCGTATGCTCGTCAGTCCGTCCGGTTTGGTTTCTGCTTCTTATCTTGCTGCATGATTTATCAGAAGGCAACCATTACCTTGCGAGGGGTATATGATAAGCAGGGCTTATTGACATTTTTTGCTCTATACAAATAATAGAAAATTGAAATACGAAGCTGTTGTGTGTCATGTTGTGTTTTGGAAGAAACGGTATCGAATCACAGTCGGCTATTATTGACTGTGCTTTTCTGTCTCCTCAGCATGAATTCCTCGTATTTGCCCTGATAAAATGCCCTTCATTGTATCTTATTCACGTTAGGTATGTAAACATGGCTGCGAGCAAACAGTGTAGACTCAGATCAGGCGCCACAGAAAATGTTGTCTCATCAGAGACAATCTTATTTGTCACCCATCTAGCATTCTGGAAACACATCTTGAGGCAGCTAAAGAGATTTTGCAGAAGACAATTACGTTAACCCATTTACGACGGGTGGACTCTTCTAGAACAGCACGTTCCAAAAACAGGGTGTCTCATCATTTTTTTTACTATGGTTTATAAAAATCCCTGTAAATCGATCAGTGTAGACCCTGATCAGACGCGCATTCTGTTGCGTCTGATCCGGGTCTGTATGCTAATTTCAATGTACCATGACTAAAACATGTCCCAAGACTAAAACTGGTTCTCAGAAATTAAGTTTTCAGAATATGTAGGGCAAATGCTATAAACGCTTCAGTATATAGTTCAAGGATATCAAGCTTTGTCAGCAACTCTTATTTAAGAATTGAAATTCATATCTTTAGCGTGCTCTGGTTGATAAAAACATAAGTTTTGTAATGTCTCTGAAGAATTTTTAGAAAGGGCTTCTCGGAGACATAAAATAACCTAATGTTTTTCATCAGCCAACCTGTGTACCCACGACATTCCCGCCTTGATGAGAACGTTTGGCATACGTTTGATATCAGAATGTTACATGTACGCTTCATTTAAGGAGACAGCACTAAACATAAAGATAAATAGAAAAGCAATACAGTAAAACCTCAATGGCTCAAACATCTTTGTGACCACAGGAATTTGTTCGAGATATGGGTAGGTCGAGCCACTGAGTGTTAATCAGGACGCCAGGTCAGGAAGCAAATTGGGATACTTTAGGGAATTTCTTTTATCTTTTAGACAATAATGGTATGTTGAGTGTACTCATTAGAATCGCCTCGATGAGGCGATTCTGATGAGTACACACAACATATAATTTCATGATAAAATAAAATTTCCTTAAATATTTGTTTTCTTGAGCTATCGGAAGAATTTCGTAGGGACTCAAAAACGAGTTCGAATTAGCCATGGTGAACGCGCCATCGATGTTCGAGCTATTGAGGTTCGACTGTAGATAGTTACGAATTCAAAATGTAACTGACGGTAATTTCAGCAGAGGCAAAAGTAAAACTCGTTTTCAAACGGAGACAACTAAGCAACCAATTAAAAATCGTTACAGATTCATCTGTTATTAAAAACACATTAAGAAATAGCGATGACCCTGATCGGACTCGACAGATATACCGGCTTGTCTAGGTATGTTCTATGAAGTATCAAATTCACGAAACGACCCGTTTTCATAGTCATGTTCTGACTTAATGGTAAGGGCAAGGGTATACTTTCAGACAGAATATTTCCTCCCTACAGTAAAGGTATTCTTAAAGGAACGAATTTGTTTTCTCTGGGAACAACTTTTTCCCCGATGAAATGCACCCATTTTGTAGACGTGCAAACACTACAAAATTACCTTCCTGTCTGCAAAAGATATTGCCGTTTACAACATGGCGGCTAAACACTTCAGATGTATATATGTTTACCTTATGAGGAATCGATGTCTATTCAAGAGATACAACTCTGTCAAAATAGTTTGCTCCCTTCTGAAAACAGGGCAACTCTAAAAGGAGAGAATTTGCTCCTATTTGGGAGCATTTCTTTTCCTTTAGAGCAGACCACTTTTCAGAAGGTGATTGTTTTATAGGAAAGCAAACAGGAAGTCACAAAAGTCGTTTCTCTTCTCAAAATCCTAACGAAAGCACGCCTATTCAAATATTGTTAAATTTTTACAACCAGAAAAGGAAAATTCCAGATAAACATTTTTCATATTTCTGCTTAAAACATGGATTGTGCTTACTCGTTCGAACCGCCTCGGAGATGTGTTTAGCAAAATAAGAAAAAATATGTATACCCTTGTAAACCCCAGTTTCACTATATAAAAGTAGGGGTTAAGGGGTCAAAATTACATATTAGGCGTGTTTTCGTGATGTGGAGAATATTTACCAAGTGTATCCGTCCACCTTAATTTCAGATGCTGATGCTTCCTATACAGCTGACAAACTTTGGCGAAAACGGTATGTATTCGATCCTTCAGAACTTGAAGAAGGGCCTGTCAAAAAGATGGTTGGAAAGCTACGATGCCTGACAGAAGGAATGTTAAAGCCGCTTCCAACAGTTGATCTGGAGATGCAGTCCACATTTAACTGCGATCAGAGCTACAAACATACATCTGCCATTGCACCTCTCTCAGACAGTACTATATGGGTATGTAATGGCTATAGGAATAAAATACAGAGATTTGATATTTGTGGAATAATTCTAGAGACTGAGATCCTTAGTTTTGATGTAGATGATATGACTGTTGGCAAAGATGGCAGTCTATATTTGACTGAACTGAATGGAAAAGTGATACGAAAAGTCAGTAAATTTAAGCCCATATCTGTATTTGCCAGAAGCGATGTTTATTTGAGAGGAATTTGTATGTCTACTGATGGAGATCAGGTAATAGTTTGTGGCAATGACGTTCCATTCGCTTGTATGAGAGAAGCCAAACTCTCTAAAATTATATTTTATAGCCTGTCGGGCAAGCAGTTGAGAGAAATACCGCTGCATCTAGGTTCAACATTGTTTAGAATATGTCATACAGTAAACGAAGAAATCGTAGTATCAACTGGAATTTCTGGGAGATACCTTGTTGTACAGGATTCCGGTAAGATTAAGCACACCTATCAAGCTTCATCAACTGCGGACGGAGTTGCATCAGATAAGCATGGTCTGATCTATCTTTCCTCTTGTAACGATGATACGCTATATATTTTGGACTATCAGGGTTCGCCTTTGCCCTCAACGTATGCTATGCATAGACCTAACGCTGTGGCTATTGATCACAACGAAACTGTCTGGGTAGGAGACTGGAGCAAAATTCATGTTCTACATTTCAAAGATTGACATTTTAAAATGTCAATCTTTGAAATGTTTCTACATTTCAAAGATTGACATTTTAAAATGTCAATCTTTGAAATGTAGAACATGAAGTTTGCATTGCTACACTTTCAGAGGCGTCATCTCTTTAAAATAGTTTTGCTTCACTTCAACGGATTTTCTCTGAAAGGAAAGTTTTTGCTCCCAAGAGGAGCAAATTATTTCCTTTTAGATTAATGGGTCTACTCTAAAAGGAAGGGAGGGATTTGCTCCCTATGGGAACACATTCTGGATTTGCTCCCTATGGAAACAAAATCTTTCCTCATAGAGCAGAATTCTTCATAAGGGACTTTCTGTACAGGGAATTAGACAGGAAGTTGCAAAAATTAAAAAAAACAAAAACAAAAAAACAACAAAGTAGAAACAAGGTTTATGAGGTAATTCATTTAAGTATTTTAAGACGCAAATTAAATGTATTTCACAAAATATGTTTAGTATAAAAGCGCAGAAAGCAGCATACAATAATGTCTTAAAATTGCTATCTTCTCTTGAACTTTTGTAAGTCAACCATATTTATCCTAAATACTGCTGGATTCCGGCAAGACAAAGCACATCAATCAAGCTTCATCAACTGCGGGCGGAGTTGCGTCAGATAAGCATGGCCTGATCTATCCCTCCTCTTATAGAGATGCTGCACTATATACAGTTGACTCATATTTTGTAGACTTCGCTTATCTCGAATAACCGCTTATCTCGAAGTGAAAATAGGGCCCTGTTTTAACATGTAAATCTAACAACAGGTAACAGGTATTGTGGAAAAGAGGAGAAATTGCTGCTAAGGAGCAGAAGCAATTTCACCTCTGTACCATAATATTTTCAATATATCTCTAACTTCAGTAGTCAAATTACATATTCACTGGTGAAATGTGGCTGTTCGATTTATTTTTTCCTTAATGCAACAAATCTGATGTGTCGAGGTACGGGTGTCTCGAAGTATTTCAGAGAGTCCCTTGGACTCAGCGATAACGAGAGTCGACTGTTGTTTGGCTTATCAGGGTTCGCTTTGGCCCTCAACGTATGCCGAGCAGATACCTAACGCTGAGGCTATTGATCATAACGCAACTGGGTAAGTTACTGGAGCAAAATTAATGTTCTTCGTTTCAAAGATTAACGCTTTAAGAAGCATTAATGCTCTTTCAGGGAAGTAATGCTTTTCGAAACCGTTTGCCTCCCCTCTGAAAAGGGCTTTACTCTAAAAAGAAAAAAAAAAAAAACAAACTTGGCTCCCCAGAGGTAGGAGACTGGAGCTACACTCATGTTCTACATTTTAAAGACTGACACTTTACGGGCCACTTTCAGGGGTGATAAATATTTCTTAACTGTTCGTCTACCTTCTGAAAGGAGCTAAACTCTTTCCGTTCAGAGTAAAGTCATTTTGAAACGGGGCTTGCGGTACACGAAAGCAACCAGGAAGTCACAAAAAATTGTCTCACACAAATTATGGCAGATTCACTACGAAGTTGTCTTCCTTGTAAAATATGGTAGACATTACGAAAACACGCCTATTCAAATATATAGAAAAGTTCACCTCCAAAAACTGATACTTTTCAGATAAAAAAAAGCTCTGATATTTTTCTTATTTCTTCTCAAAAGATAAATTGTGGGTACTCGTTAGAACCGCCTTGCTGATTTCGGGACCACATGATTATTTAAATACATTATATGCTGCATGGGAAATAACAGACGACAAAAATACAGTTTTCTTCCTAAAAATTGTTACACCGGGGAAATGCACACTTGAAAACTGTATTCAAAAGAAACGCTTCAAATGCAAATGGAAATAAAATGCGAAGCTATGTTTTATGATCAGAGTAAGACAAAAGAAAAATAAATGTCTGCTTTGTTTAAAATTCAGCAGGCTAGATACTTGCAGGCATTACTCTGATCATAAGAGAGTGTTATTTGTCTCTGAAGGTGGTGAAGTGTAATTGAATTAGACCGGTCCAGTTTCCAGATGTCTGCATAACTGTCATGGGGACTTACCACTACTTATTGTTTAATGTACCACAGCTTATTTATAGGACAAATGGCGACAAAAACAGAAATATTAATTAATTAAGCTCCTGATGAATATTCAGAGTGCGATGATTTTTCATTTTGTAATTTTTGCCGAAAATGTGTATGAGATAATTCATTAAATGCGTTTTGAAATCCAACGTATTTTATAGCACACGTTTAGTTAAAAATTACAGAAAGCAGCATATTAAATTGTAACAAATTGGTTTCTTCTCTGAAACATTGAGCGAGGAACCAATAAATTCTGTAATAAAACCGTATTATTTCTAAATACTGGGGCACTTTAACGTCTTACCACGCTTGCCTTAAACTTAGAAGTCCGTTATGGTACATGTTGATGTCTCTTTAAATTGCTGGGCCCAGTTGTTCAAAGCTAACGACGTCGTCAGTTAACGATTCGTTAAAACTTACATCGAGTGATACGCAAATACGATGAAATTTTTTGCTGAAAAAATGTGAGGAGCAGTGCAAAAGCTACTTACATTTTTTCAGCAAAAAATATCAGAAAATTGTATATTGAATCCACTAAAACAGTTAACGAAATGACCCTTAACGAGCTCGTTAAGCTAACGACGCTTTGAACAACGGGGCCCTGGATGCTAGCTAATCAAACGCGGTGTCCGATTTGTGTCTACTCCACTTATTTAGGCATGTACAGTCGACTCTCGTTATCTCGACTTCGCTTATCTCGAATAATCGCTTATCTCGACGTGAAAATCTGGTCCCTGTTTTAACACAAAGATTTACCAACAGGCAACACAATCTTGTGGAAAAGAGGAGAAATTGCTCCTATTGTGGAATAGAGGAGACTTGCTTTTGACTCCCTTGGAAATTCTTCCATGAGCTCAAGAAAACAAATATTTAGGGATATTTCACGGACATTTTCTTAGTTTTGTCGTGAAAATGTCTTTTGTGTACTCATTAAAATCAAGGAGATTCTAATGAGTACACTCAGCATTCAATTATTGCCTATCCCATATTATCCCGATTTGCCTCCTGCCCTGACGCTGTGATCCACCCTCCATGTCTCAAACTACCCATGTCTAGAACAAATTGACATGGTCCCAGAGACGTTCTAGCCATTTAAGTGCGACTGTATAGGGCAAATATGGTAATTGGAGCTTTCAAGTCAGCCTGATATATTTATTAGCCATCAGAATAGCTCTGATTGGCTTTCAGAAACACGCTCTAACATTTATTCAATTGAATCCAGAACAAACCGAAATCTTTTCATGCTGAATAACTAGAATGAAATTCATTAATTTAAAAATCCTGAGAGTATTGCCACGTAAATTTCAATAGGCAATTGATCTGCTTAAGTTATTTTGTATGCAGCCCGTTTCACAAATAGCATACTGGCAAGTATTGTTTGACAATTTGTCTTCGCACTATCTTAATTATTGCCTTCAATCATTTGTTAGGATGCTCCTTTTAAATATTTTAAACTGAGGTTCCCGAATAAATAGCAAACGTATCAACAATAGCATATGAGAAAGTAATATTCTGCAATTGGAAATTGTAACAGTTAGTATATATGCACTTGTTATGGCTATATTCCTGTTAGAAATAAAACTATCATATAAATGGAAGGAGGGACAGCAGGGTTTTATATCGTTTCAACATTTTCTAGGCTATAAAACTACAAGAAACATTTGGATCGTAAAGGCGGAGGAGGCAGAGATCCGAGACAACTAATGATCCTCGACAAAAAGTAGTAATTGTAAAGTATCTATAATTGTTAGCGCTAACTGAACAACAGCTTGACTAGTAAAATGAACATGCATTTATTGAACGGACCGTAATGTGAGAAAATATACCTTCAGACATGTGCACTCAACGAAGACTCTAATCAGACTGCGCATCCGCGCAGTCTGATCAGTCTTTGTTGTCCGCATGACGTGATTTTGCATCCTTAGCTATCAAAAATGAGCTCAGTTAAGATTCTGATCAGACCGCGCAAATGCGCAGGCTGCTCTGAATTTTCGTTCTATTCATATGTTCAAAGGTACGTTTTCTAACATAACGGCTCATTTTCAAGCCGAGGGATCTGAATTCTTTACTTTTAGACAATATCCCTATTAAGAAAGGAGAAAAAACAATATTGAAACAAAAAATCATCAAGAAAACACGCCTATATAATTTTGACCCCCTTTAACCCCACTTTTATATACATGTAGTAAAATTGGGATTTACAGGGGTATACATTATTTTTCTTTTTTTGCTAAAAAAAACCCCATAGATTGTGGGTACTTGTTAGAACCGCATCGGCGAGTAACCACAATCTATGTTTTAAGCAGGAATATGAAAAATGTCAGATTTTTTATCTGAAAACTTTCCTTTTTAGGTTGTAAAATTTTTAATACCTTTGAATAGGCGTGTTTTCATAATGTGTTCATTTGAAAGTGTATCTCCTTAACCTATAGTGCTACATTTATATGCAAGGAAAATGAGCAGTGCAATCGCCAGCGCACCCCGCATTTGTTCAATCAAACCAGAGCATATGTTTACATATGTCACCGGGTATAGGTATATAACACACTTGTACTGACTCGCGGTACAAGCCGGCTTTTATAGCGACGCGGTAGAGTGTTGGACTTTGAGTCCAGCGGACCGGGTTCGATCCCCGGTCGGGGAAAAATGTGATTTGCATTTTTTCAATTGTTACATTTGGCGCCCACCATAAATAACCCACATGTGTGCATAAAACTCCTTGAGTCCCATTTCACGTGATTCTCGGACTTCTAGAAATTCAGGGACGAATTTTAATTTGGAGGGGGAGAATGTCATCGGATATAGGTATATAACACACTTGTACTGCCTTGCGGTACAAGCCGGTTTTTATAGAGACACGGTAGCGTGTAGGAATTTGAGTCCAGCGGACCGGGTTCGATCTCCGATCGGGGAAAAAAATGTTATTTCCATTTTTTCACCTGTTACACATATTTGTGTCTGTTGACACCAGCGTTACAGGTAGAAAATGGCAGGTTTATTCATTAAATTAAAAATGCAATAAGATACCTAGGAAATGCCACAATCATGAAGCCTTCCCGAGGAATCAAAAAAGGAGATAAGAAACAAACAATTACTACACATTTTGCTTTGTTTGTGCGTCGTTGGTTTCATTTGCGGCTTGTGTCACAAGCCGCAAATAAAATCACCGACGCACAAAGAACTCTTGGAACGGTCAGGAGAAAATTACTGAGGTGTGTGTGCGGGGCGGGGGGGGGGGGGGTGGGGGAGAGAAAGGGAGAAATGGTGCATAAACCAGTTTTACAAGCTTGACGGTATGTCTTTGGCTTGGCCCGCCGTGGTTCTCTTATTGGTTTTCATTTACTCTGGCATACAGTAGAATTAGCTGTGAGTGCTCGTCTTTGTTTATTATAGTGATTAATTTGATTTTTATGTTTTCGATTTGATGCATTGACTGAGTTGGGAGCCTTTATGCGAACAATTTTTTTATGAATTTCTGTATTGGGAGTAGCATCGGGACCCAGGGTGAAGTTGGCTAGCTGTAAAAGTGCTTTAAACCCCCCGATGATTTACTCTACTGACCGTTCTAAGGCGGTGGTCCCGGTGTTATTCTTACTCTTTGTTGCTTTGTGGTTTATTCTACGAGGCGATTTGTTTGATGTCTTACCTTGTGTCATTTTGTTCTTGTGTTTTCAGTTCTTTTAGCATTGCGATTACCTCGCTTTGGGAAGAGAGAGCTAATCTTAGTGCTTTTCGTATGTTTGTTCGATTTGTGCTTGTTTGGATATGTCGGTTTCCTCTTCCTCTTAGTGTCTGGGAAGGGCTGCGGTTTGTGATTGTGGCACTCCCTGGACTTGTCTCTTACCTTTTTTTACTTGCCCGAAATTATATTTAATGTATAACCCTATCTTGCCTGTTACTGTGTACTATTATATGGTGAAAAAAGAGGTGCAAATTCCGTGGTGGTATATATCAAATAAAAGAAAATGCAGTGAAGTGTTGCACAGTTGGTTTAATTAATATTCAACAGTTAAAGTCGTTTTTGTTCTGTTATTAAATAAAATACAAAACAAAATCTTATACCTGTCAATTTTCCCCTATTTTTATAGTGCGATTCAAATGCATTCTTCTTGTCCGATAGGCAATTAAACAATAACAAACTTAAATCAGCCACAGAAGTTTGCCTAAGTATCTGAAAAGAAAGCTGCAGCATTTCGTATTGTTTTGTATCGGAATTGGTTGGCTACATGGAGCAATAATTGGACACATCGAGCAAACGTTTGACCCAGATAGAGTAGGACTACGGGGTTGTGACTCTTATCAAGACCTTACGTGCAAACGATTATTCGGTCTGGACAATAAGCAAAGAAATGAATCACTTTGCTACTATGCCTCAATCACGGTACACAGCCACTCCCAGGCTACAGATAAAAGCTCTTTCATCCAAGGAGGTCCGGTACTGTTTTGTCCCGGTCCAAACCGTATTGTGCAAACCCGCATATAAATAATCATTTGAGCAATGCCTTAAAAAAGTGACGTCAGGCCTATGGAAACAGAAAAGCTCCAGATCAGCCAGTGAAACCGCACACTCTTAAAAGGTCTTTGCTGTACATTGCATTACAAAAAGATACCTATTCAAATATACTGAAAATTTTATCACTAAAAAAATGAAAAATTTCAGATAAAAAAATCTGATATTTTTCATATTTCTGCTCAAAACATAGATTGTGGGTACTCGTTAGAACCGCCTCGACGAGCAGAAATAACAACAATACTGTATACCCCTATAAACCCCCAGTTTTACTATATAGAAGTGCGAATCAAGGGGGACAACATTATAAAGGCATGTCAAGGGGGTTAACATTATATATATTAAGGGGGTCAACATTATATAGGCATGTTTTCGTGATGGATATATTCTACAGCAGACAATGACTCCGGAAGCCAACACAAATTTGCACGGATGTACGCTCTACTCTGGGCCTCGGATGTCCTCATTATGCACCGTAGGCACATTACCACATACTGCGTCTCATATCATTTGGATAGACTTTCATTTTTTAAACATGAAGAATCTTGTAAAATTTACATATTCCATTAAACGAGATTCATCAATAATTGAAAGGATGAAACCCAATGACTGCTTAATTGTCCCAGACATAGATGAAGCCCAATAACTGCTTAATTGCTCCAGACATAGATGCACACTCATAAATTCTCTCCCGACGGTGTGTTTTGTGATAAGAACAGGCAGCCTAGAATTATCTAATTTGTTCTGTCAATATGGAATGGGCTATCGTATTATGCTGAAATAGAAAATAAATTTCATAGTGAGAAAGCGTACCTTTCCACATGGTCACACAAAGAAGACTCATATCAGCCCGCGCATCCACATGGCTATCCATGCACCCTTTGAAAATTATAATCAGACTGCGCGAATGCGAGGCTGGTCTAAAGCTTCTTCTCTGGACCCACATCGACGGTACGTTTTCTGACGTTGCGGCTCAAATCAATTTACTGGTATTTTATATGTCTAGCAGCTGTAAGTTTATTAAACAAGGCATAAGGTCAGACTTTTAAAATGTTCCAAACATACTTAGCTATTTTCAAAACGCATAAAATCAGTATTTAGGGTCTGGTGCACTTTTATATTTGAGGTCATTTAGTCTATTCTGGTATCATTACGAAAACACGCCTACTCAAATATAATTGTGTATATCGAAAATTTCACCACCAAAAGCTGAAAGTTTTCAGATAAATAATCTGATATTTTTCATATTTCTGTTCAAAACATAGATTGTGGGTACTCGTAAGAACCGCTTTGGCAAGGTGGTTCTAACGAGTATCCACAATCTACGTTTTTTTCGTTGAGCAGAAAGAAGAAAAAAATAATGTATACCCGTGTAAACTCCAGTTTTACTATATATAAGTGGGGTTTAAGATGGTCTTAATTATATAGATATGTTTTCGTGATGCATGGAAAATTGCTTTCGGTTAATCCATTTCAGAACGGGTAAGCTCCCCCGACACTATATACTAGAAGAGTCCAATTTCAAATTTAGGTATGTCAGGCTCTGTGATTTTAATATTCCGAGAGGAAAATGGCTAAAGTATTTGCAAATAGTTGAAACCCCTTTAAGATGCTGCATACTTCGGCATCTGATCTGGGTCTGCACTGTTTGACAGTACCTTTTGGGGTCTCCAGACTAAAATTGTTTAAGACGGAGCTACTTCGTACATCGCTTTCATTTGATTGGTCTCAATAAAAGTTACATTCCAGTTTTCAATGGCAACATTTAACGATTTACAATGTAACTAGTCTGTCTAGAAGCTGAGATGTGTCCGTGTATGTTCAACATAGTATAGTCAGCACTTTAGCTGCCATCTTAAAGAATAATACAATTCAAGAGCACATAAATGCGTAACCAGCCTAACGGATTTCTAACTGACAGACAAGGCCACGATTTTCACGTTATTGAAACGTACGATATATGATTTGTAAAAATTTGTGCATTATTCACTGTATTTGTTCTGAGCATACAACCTGAGCGATATCTACTATCCTCGGAGGATAAGTTGACAGTGACGTCCACTTTCATAAATAGGTAAACGCCACCCGAGTAGCTTACCTTCAATAAATAGTAAAAGAAGCGGTAATCGTAAATCAGTAATAGCTTAGCGGTAGTTTTCCTAGACTACGAATCTGAATAGTGTGTGTTCGAATCTCAGTGTTAACGTTATCATTTTTATTTTACACATTTTAAGAATGAATTTGAAAGAAAAATATGTTTAAGAAAGAACATGTATTTTGCAATTATCAGCTATGAAATAAAATTTCAGTGTAGCGCATTTTAATTTTCTATTGTGCATATCTTAAGTTAAATTAAGACAAGAAGAAAACCGGTAAGTCTAGTTAAACTTTTAGATTGAATGATTACCACGTGCTGACAATCCATGCAAATGCAGAAGGGACAAGAACGCTGGAAGCAAGTCGTTTTTGTAAAAATGTCAACAACGCCATAATAATGTCTAATAATATCTAATCAAAACAATATAATATGTAACAAACAAGGATCAAAAGTGAAATAAAAGTAATTGAAAAAAAAAAAAAAAAAAAAAAAAAAGGAGGTACTGCTAGAGTCTTACCAATCAATCATAATCATATACTAATTCGTCCAGAGCCCTCCGCTCTACCAAATGCGCCATTGCATCGCTCTACCAAATGCGCCATTGCATCATACTAAGCAAAATCACACTTATAGCTATAAGATTGTATATACATAAATATATCAGCAACGTTTTCCCGATAATTCGTGTAAAACCTGCTTTACCCAGACAGAGTGGTAGCTGCCGTGACGTCACTGTCAAATTAAATTTGTTTACAACTAGTAACCAGTCCTGTCAGTGGTAAGCAGTCCAAGTCTCGTGACATAACACAGTCAATGTCTGATGATAAGAACCGAAACTGTCACAGTGAATGAAAAGTCTTCTTTGGATATGATCAAAAGAATATATATTAGTTGCAGCACTATAAAACCGAGTACCTCCACTATTTATATATATATATATATATATTTGTTTGAGTTTAGGTTTTACGGCCTAGTAAACATTTTAGGATCATGTCGTGCCGGTCAATTTACCTAACTACACTTCTCCTGGGCAGGCCCAGTGTTCTCCAATCGGATAACCAGCATTTGTGCACATTCTTTCGCCAGAAACTGACAACTGCCCTTCTTGAATCAGCAAACGGGAGAGAATGACCGTAGAAAATATTTCATGATCAATCTCGACGAAAGAGAATGTTGCCGGTCCCGGAGAGGATCGAACCCGCGACCTCCTGATAACTAGTCGGACGCGCATCCGACTGAGCCATCGTGGAAGGCTTATCCAGGAAACAGACAAACAGCCACTCACACACACACACACACACACACACACACACACACACACACACACACACACACACACACACATAATAATTTTTTCGTAGCACTGGATCCAGAAAGGATGCTGTAATGATAAGGGTTCAACTGAATATTTGAGAGTTAACCATTAATAGTGGAAATGACCTAATTTGCCCCTGTGTTGGTGTTGGTAAGGAATGTAAGTTTTTTTTTTTTCCTTTTTGTACGCAGTGTTTATCACGCAATATATGCACATATACCCAAACACGTTCAGTTAAGTCGCAGCGGGCTAGATAACAAGGGCCCGAAAAGGGCATACACTGTTTTCCAACTGTTTTACCTCATATAACTTTTGTTTGTATTTTTTTTATTATTCCAGTCCTTTTTATATACCTCATTGTAAATTTAAAATGGAAAACCTCTGGAGAAGGAGAAAGTTTAAAGGCCTCAGGTATACATTTGTTTTATGTCTTACCTTGTATTATTGTTCTTGTGTTTTTCAGTCCTTTTAGCATTGCGATTACCTCGCTTGGGGAAGAGAGAGCAAATCTTAGTGCTTTCGTGCGCTTGTTTGGTTTTATCTGTTTCCTCTTCCTTTTGGTGTCTGGGTAGGGCTGCGGTTTGTGATTGTGGCACTCCCTGGACTTTTCTCTTTCCTTGTTTGTATTATGTTACGGGGTATGGCGTCCGTCCGTAAACTTTTTCGTTTCCGGCTAACTCCTCCTACAGTTTACATCCAGTCAAGCTGAAACTTGGTATATAGTTAGACCATGATGTGGCGCAGCGCATAGTGTTTCGAGGTTACAGTCCACCAAATGTTTGCAGAGTTATGCCCCTTAGAAAATTTCTGTAAACTTTTCATTTCCGGTTAACTCCTCCTACATTTTATATCCGATCAAGCTGAAACTTCATATATAGTTAGACCATGATGTGTTGCAGCGCATATTGTTTCGAGGTTACAGTCCACTAAATATTAGCAGAGTTATGCCCCTTTGAAAATTTCAGTAGACGTCGTTTCCGGCTAACTCCTCCTACAATTTATATCCGATCAAGCTGAAACTTGGTATATAGTTAGACCATGATGTGACACAGCGCATATTGTTTCGAGATTACAGTCCACCATATGTTTGCAGAGTTATGCCCCTTAGAAAATTTCTGTAAAATTTTCATTTCCGGTTAACTCCTCCTACATTTTACATCCAATCAAGCTGAAACTTCATATATAGTTAGACCATGATGTGGAGCAGCGCATATTGTTTCGAGGTTACAGCCCACCAAATATTAGCAGAGTTATGCCCCTTTGAAAATTTCAGTTGACTTTTCGTTTCCGGCTAACTCCTCCTACAGTTTACATCCTATCAAGCTGAAATGTGATTTGTAGTTAGACCATGATGTGGAGCAGCGCATATTGTTTCAAGGTTACAATCCACCAAATATTAGCAGAGTTATACTCCTTTGTATATTTCAATTAATTTTTCGTTTCTGGCTAAATTCTCATACAGTTTACATCCAATCAAGATGAAACTTCATGTACAGTTAGACCATGATGTGGTGCAGTGCATATTGTTTCGCGGTTACAGTCCACCAAATATTAGCAGAGTTATGCCCCTTTGAAAATTTCAGTAAACTTTTCGTTTTCCGCTAAATCCTCCTACAGTTTACATCCTGTCAAGCTGAAATTTTATTTGTAGTTAGGTTATGATGTGGAGTAGCGCATATTGTTTCAAGGTTACAGTCCACCAAATATTAGCAAAGTTAAACCCTGTTGAAAATTTCTATTAATTTTTTTTTGAGATATGCCCCAATGAATTTTTTTTAATTTTTTTTTTTTGTAATTTCGCTTACAGTTTATATCCGGAGCACTGAATTATACAGGAGCCAGTTTTTGTGCTACATCTTGTTTATTTGCCACGGGCGTATAATGCCCCGCTTGGCGGAGCTCTTGTTTATACAAGTAATTTGCAATGTTAGTGATTATATATATATATATATATATATATATATATATATATATATATATGTATGTGTGTGTGTATGTATGTATGTATTAATTACGAGTCCGTGGTGATCGAATCCATGACCTTCCTGTGTTATCGGAGCTACACTTTATTAAGTGACTCTCCACATTATTCAACGGATTGCAAGTTTGATTTTTCTTGGGATCACTGAACCCATTCGGGCATCTTGAAAATCCAATTCCGCTTAAGCTAGTGCTAAAATGTATGCCTGCAAACTAAATGATACCACAGGAAGTGTCCCAATAAAACCGAGACTCCGACTTCTTTTGTATGTTTTTGTTTTTGTTTCCTAGAGCAACCGTTATAAATTTTACTTGTAATGTTAAGTGTCATGCGGCGAGCGCAAACAAGTCTTCCCATATTTCATCATAATGATTTGTTTTTTTCTTTTGTTTTCCATTTCAATTCTGGTATCTTAGAAAATCCAGTTCCGATGCATAAGCGAAGCGCTCATTACGCATGTGCGTAACACGCGTAAGAAAAAAATATCCATAATAAAGTGGCATTAACATAAAATATTTTGCTTCTTTACACTAAAGACAGCTATTAAAGGAAAGAATTTGCTACCTCTGGGAGCAAATTCTTTCCTTTCAGAGCGGCCCCTATTTTGGTATCGATTCTAGACATAGTTTTCAAGATTTTTCCTTGGTGGGCGTAAAATAATTCCGTTCTGGCAACACCACTGTGCTTAATCCAGTGCTCACAGGTCGTATGCAGCACTGCAAACTTCATTGCTGTCATTCGATGTATGAAGCGACACAATAAACCCATTTTTGTTCTTTCCCGTGTTCTTTGTTTCCAAGGCAATCCTAGTAGATTTTGTTTGCTAATAATCTTTTGACCTTGAAAATATGCCATTAAATTTATATCTTGTTACCAGGATTACATGTACTCCTTTAGTAACAAGCCATATGCAAATCATTAATGCATTTGTGAAGAAAATTAATAAACCTCTAGCGGCACGACATCTGCAAATTTGCAACTGATAATTTGGAATCGAGTAGAAGAACAAAAAATACCGTATTTTACCGAAACTATTCGGGCAGATTGGCCCGTAAAAACAATGTGGACCCAGATCAGACGCCGCGACACGCGGCGTCTGATCAGGGTCTACACTGTTTTCTAATCATCTATCAGTTTTTAGACACATCAACAGACTTATATAATTTTTAATAAATATGCAATTAGAGATTAAAGTGTCCGACTACGTAGAATAAACGCACTATTTGAACCACAACGTCAGACAACGAACCTTCGGGCATATCCGCCGAGCGTAGATTCAGATCAGCCCGCACATTCGTATAGTCTGATCGGAAGCTTGACTGTGCGCATTTTGGATAGCCAACGATGCAGAGTTTCTTTATGCAGCCAACAAAGACTTTGATCGGACTGCTTGTACGCGCAGGCTGATATGAGTATCCATGTGAGGCACACATGTCCGAAAGTACGTTTTCTCACGATGCGGCACATTTCATTTTTTGGCACACTTCGAAGTGGGATTAGGCGGTTTCTGAACTATGTTCCGAATGTGGGGTAATAGAAAATATTTTGTCTCAATTGAAAACGCTATAAAAAAGGGACTGTTAAACGATCTACTGAGGATATTCATCAAAGAAATATGACAGGTCTAATTGGAAGGTGTCTGCGAATTCTGATATATTCATTCGCACTAGTGATGTTTCATGATCTGACCAAACTGAATACGAAATTAAAAAAAAAAAAAATAGACCTTATATACCCCAAATATTCGGACATCTTTGCTTACCATACCTGTCCTAAAATTGACTATCTATGATATATCCTCTTGATCTGTCAAAAACTGATGGATGTAAACGGTGTAGATTCTGACCAGATTCCGACGTCTCATCTGGGTCTACACTATTTGTGAAGGCCCATCTGTACGAACACATTAGGATAAATACGGTAACCGGATAAACGAAAATAACAAAAAAAGGCGAGAGAGGATAATCAGAATTTTCTATATGTTCCAAAGCTTATATCCGGGTTAGCCCGTAATATTCCTATTTGCAGACTTTTAGAGGACCCCTATGCGGACCTTCATCACGAAAACATGCCTATATACGTTTGACCCCCTTAAACCCCACTTTTATATAGTAAAACTGGGGTTGTGAGGATATACATTATTTTCTTAGTTTTGCTCAAAACATAGATTTTGGGTACTTGTTAGAGCCGCCTGAGGCGGTCTCTAACGAGTATCCGAAATCTATGTTTTGAGCAGAAATATAAAAAAAATCAGGGTTCAGTTTTTGGAGATTTTCCTTATATTTGCATAGGCGTGTTTTCGTAATGTACACATGTCAGCGATTTGGAGCTGCTTCAGAATTAAGGCTGAGATTTCGCGCGAGTAAAACTAGTTGAAGCCCCCGGATATACTCTGTCCTTGCCAACAGCGTAGAAGCCAACTGATCTGGATCTGCGCTATTTGCCATTCTGCATGTGAATTTATATCCACAATCTGGATTAAGCACTCTGATTGGCTAACAATAAGAAATGTGCGTAGCATATCAATTTATATTGGGGGTTTCATTTGTGGCGTTTGTTTTGTCAATCCTTTTCCTTGTCTCTTCTTCTTTTGGTGCCCTGGCTGTGCTTCGTGATCGTAGCATTTCCTGTATATCTTCACATATACAGTGGGCTGTTGTTACAGCGACAGCATTTGTTCCCAAAGACGTTGCCATTAAAATGAATTTGCTGTTGTACGGAATACTTGATGAGCAGATTGACATGTAAGAAATGTCTTGTTTTGTTCATATTTTTTATAGAACTTATGTTTTGGATATGTGTCAGAATCGCCTCACTGAGGCGATTCTAACATATATCCAAAACATACGTTTCTTAAAAGTATTAATTAAAATATTCTTGCATAATTTGTGACTATTTGTCACCTCTTAAACGAAGGTTTTGTGACAGCCAAATTATCATAATAACGAATTTTGTTGTTGTATAAGTGTCGGTATAAAAAGGGTTGTCTGTATTTCAGCTAACGCAGGACAAAACCTACAATAAAACCTGTGTGAACAGCAAAAGCTCAAATCAGTCTGTACATCTACTCAGTATGGAAAGGGTTCTTATTTATCCCTTTGTTGATAGCCTGCAGGCTGTAGAAGGCACATGCGATCAGTGAAGGCTCTGATAAGACAGCGCGGATGCGCAGTCTGATCTGAGTCTCCGCTGGTCGCACAAGTCTTCCTGTAGGTTTGTCGTGCGCTGGCTTATTTTCAAATTTTACCTGAGTGCCGAGTCAGATGGTGAAGCGCCCGATGTTTTGTGTGTATTTGTGCAACAATGGACATTTGCTGCTGTCTGCCACTAACCGTCTCAATATCCACACAAGGTCCGTCCAAATTATTATCCGACGTATCTATGGGATTCACAAGACTTGGTAAACAACGACCCACGACACTGTACGGACGCACACTTGTATGTCAGCTTTCCGCACAATTTACATGTACTACTCTGAACAGCTTGCCGTCATTTTGCAAAACAAGACAAGTTTTGTTTTTGAGTTGGAGTTTTACGGCCCTGCCAACACTGTAAGGGTCATGTCGAGTCGGTCAGTTACATGTAACCTAATCACACGTTTTCAAGGGCATGCTAAGTCCTCTAAGCGATTAACCAGTACGTGTGAACACACTTTCGCCAGTAACTGACAATTGCCTTTCCTGAATATGCGAAATAGAAAGAATGAGCCTAAAAAGAGTTTCCAAATTTATTTTCACGAAAGTGATGTTGCCGAGCTGGGAATCGAACTTGCCGACGTGGTATGGTCCGCAGACAGGAATTTGCCTCCATGGTATCTAACAGTCTTTTTTTTGTTTTTTTTTTTAAACTGGTACACTCGTAAAAGAAATGGGAACTAGTTTTATTCTTTGAAAGTAGCCCCATATGACCAATGATAAGGAAGACAAATATGTCCCTGTCAGGGTTATGCAATTAATCTTACTTTTGGACTAAAGAACACACAGTCCTCGAATAGAGGTTATAAAACGTTTTTCGTGCTCAACTAAGCTGAGCAAGAGTTTTTCTGCCAATAAATAATCTTTATTAGCAAAGAAATGCTCGTGCTCAGCAAAAAAAAAAAAAAAAAAAAAAAAAAAAAAAAAAAAAAAAATGCAATTATTTAATCATCTGAGATTAATTAACAGGACAAATTTTATGCTCAGCTGAGTTGAGAATGAAAACGTTTTATAGCCTCGGGGCCTAGGAATCTCATATTTATGCATATATGTCTACAGGTACAAAAAATACAATAGTAACATCTTTGTCCTTTAAACAATTATTTAGATATTCCGGAAAAATGGTTTCAACTTTCTATGTAAATTTAACAAAAATAGCTTTTATCGTATTTGTCTCATCAAAACTTCTTACATGACAGCTATCTTTCTGTCACTATTCATTTTTATACCAAAAGCGGTTTTAAAAAATGGACAAACTATGTAAATTGTAATAGTGCTTCCTCGCATATCTGGCGTCATTTTTTTGACAAAACCTCCAGCTTTTTCGGCGCTTAGGCTCAAGTGTTCTCAGTAACTGTGAAACGAAAATAAGGACGTACATTGTAAGTAGGAATAAAATAATTTTACAGTTCACCAACTGGGGCATACGTCACAGTTGTCCTTTTGAAAATGATAAAAATCGAAATGGAAATTCCAGTTTTCGGACAATACGAGGGATGTTCGAAATGAATTGCTTATTGTCCTCTAGCTCGATATCCACGTGGGGCACGATAAAAACCAATACATACCTGTATAGGGTTATTCAATATCTACACAATGGTGTATAAATGTACATGTTAGACTAAATGTAAGACATAAAATTTGCCATTTGAATACACGCAGTCATTGACCACTGCAGTAAAAATGGTTGGTAGAAGCTTCGACAAAAAAAGATGAAATACGGGCTTACATCAAAGCTCGCTCAAAACTTGGTTGTTCTTTGAAGAAGCTGATGACTGAAATTTCTACTGCTTTTGGACCTTCTTGTGTGTCTTATGACACAGTTCGGCGGTGGAAAAAGAAATTTGTGTCTGGTGTAGAGTCCATCAAAAATGCACCGAAATCAGGTAGGCCAAAATCTGCATCTTGTAAAGAAATCGTTTCCAAAATAAAGGAAATCATTGCAGGAGATGCCAGATTTACAGTTCGTGATATTGCACGGAAGGTAGGCCTATCACTTTCAACAGTTCACCTTATTTTGAAGAAGTATTTGGAAGTCAGAAAGATTTCTGCTAGATGGGTGCCACATCTGTTGACTGACGAGCAAAAGAGGCAACGGGTTAAAGTGGCCAAAAAGCTGCTTCAAATGTTTCCAAAATATGACAAAAAGCAGTTTGCCAATGTCGTCACAGGTGATGAAACCTGGGTCCATTATTTTGAGCCCGTCAGAAAGGTTAGCAATAAGATCTGGGCCATTAAACACAGCAAACGCCCAATAATTGCCAAACGTTCTTTGAGTACAAAGAAGGTTTTGTATGCAATCTTCTTCTCTGGTGAAGGAGTCGCAATAAAAGTGCCAGTGAAAAAGGGCAAAAGCATCACCGGAAAGTACTACAAAGACGTAGTACTGAAGAAACTGAAAACATATTATCAGAAACGATTCCCTGCCTCTGGTTTTAAACATGTCCGTCTTCTACATGACAATGCCCCAGCTCATACCTCCGCAATAGTTACGGCGTTTTTGAAGAAAGAAAAAGTAACTGTTTTGCCTCACCCCCCGTATTCCCCAGACCTTGCCCCATGTGATTTCTTTTTGTTTCCGAAATTGAAAGCCTTCCTTGCTGGGCGGAAATAACAGTCCCGACAGGCACTTGGATCTGCCATTCATCAGTACCTTATTACTGTGCCCAAATCAGCGTACCGTGACACCTTCAAGAAGTGGATACATCGGCTGAAACTTTGCATTTCTAGCCACGGGGAGTACTTCGAGGGCATGAAAAGAGTACTTTTGGGCTAACTTGAAATTTGAAGTTTCCAGATAGAAATAAGCAATTCATTTCGAACATCCCTCGTAAGTGACTGGCCTCCGAATAAGTGACGTACGAGGGGTGTTCCAAAAGAAGTGCTTATTGTGACGTTGTTCGATATCCACGTGGAACTTGAAACAAATAAAAAAAATACTTGTATAGTGCTATCCAATACTTACACAATGATGTGTACCTGTGTCCATAAATCTTATTGAAAGATAGATAATTTGCCGTTTGAATACACACAGTCGTTAATCAGTGTAATACAAATGGTTGGGTAAAGTGTTGCCAATGAGGAGTTAATACGGGCCTACATAAAAGCTGGTTCAAAGTTAGGTATTTTATGAAACAAATTCTTGCTGAAAGTTCGGTTTTTTACAGATCTACACATGCGTCCTATTACCATTTAGAGAAGACCACTATTTAGAAGGAAGGAAAACAGTTTTGACATATTTGCCTCCCCGCGGGTGTATCAGTTCTTGATTTAATTGTACCTCATTTGTTCTGTAATCAGTCTAAATGCAATTGGTTTACTTTGCTTTTACCAGACTTTTGTATGAGCTCAGCTTCGAGTAATATCCCCAGCTGAATTCAAGAAAGAACAAAACGAATAAAACATAGGAGATTAAGAGAAAAGGATAAAGAGACAAAAGTTTTATTGGTTACTAAATGAGTCTGAAGTGGTGCGCAAATTTCGAGACCTGGGTCTTGAACTGTTCGAACGATCCTCATGGACATTGTTTCCAAAGTTATTTCTAATGGATCAGTGTTCCACTTTGGAATATCTTTTATGATCCATGAGCTTCACATTGCAAATGAACATATAACTAACAAAAAGCCTAGTGATATACGCTCTCTTCCCCAAATGAGGTGGTCGCAGATAGAACAATACAGGAACAAGGCATTAAACAGGATGTAGCTAAAATTAATCCACAGCCAGAGGCCACTAAGTAATATAAAGCACAAGGAATTCAATGTATCAGAACCAGCACCTTAGAACGCTGAGCGGTGTAAAACATCAACTTCACTGCGCTATACATATTTGTTCTTAGTTGACGGCAAACCATTGTTTAAACAAATAGTATTGAGATGGATGTAAATTAAAAAAAGGTAAGAGAAAACTTTAGGGAGTGCCACAATCACAAACTACAACCATTCCCAGACACCAAAAGGAAAGGGAAACAGATAAAACAAAACAAGCGCAAATCGAACAAACGTGAAAATCAGTAATTCAGCTAAAACAAGTAAAATGTCAATTCATTTGCCGATATAGAATTGCCCGGTTCCAATAATATGCAAGACAATGTAATAATAGACCTTCTATCAGAGATTAGCAATTACTATTCCACATTTATGTATATGAGGGTATAGGAATAAATTTTGAACCAAATATATGTAGCCTAATTTTGACTTGTTTTTATTTTTCAGCTTAACTACTGAAACTGTTTTATTCATTTTACAGATTGTGTAGGAGTTTAGTATTACTGTTGCTTATACCAATGATTTTAAGCGATTGTTATATCAGCATCCTCACTAGCAGTAAAATGGGCATGGTTGAGTACAGGGCAGTGATATGTTTTCGACGCAAGAGGGTCAATGTCGTAAATAGATCCATATAACGAATTATATTTAGTTTCAGTTTATGTTCTCCATCTTATCTTGTTGTGAAAAGTTGGCAAAGGAATTGTATGTGATAGGGAGAGCCTTCAAGATGAGCATTACGAAAACACGCTTATTCAAATACATTGAAAATTTTACAACCATAAAAGGAAAATTTTCAGTTAAAAAAATCTGTATTTTTCATATTTCTGCTCAAAACATAGATTGTGGGTACTCGTTAGAACCGCCTCGGCGAGGCGGTGCTAACGAGTAGCCACAAACTATCCTTTTGAACATAAATAAGAAAAATAAAGTATACTCCTGTAAACCCCAGTTTTACTATATAAAAGTGGGGTTTAAGGGGGTTAAAACTTTATAGGCATGTTATCGTGATGGTCCGTTCTGAGCGATCTTCAACCAGTATAACCCAAGAAAATATTGAGACTATACATCGGTTAGTTCTTAATAACACGCATATTAAAGGTCGTGAGCTAGAGGAGACAACTGGCATCGAGGTTATAAAACTGCTGAACTCAGCTGAGCATGAAATTTGCCCTGCAAAAAAAAAAAAAAAAAAAAAAAAAAAAAAAAGAAAAAAAAAATCAAATTAGTAACATTTGCAAATTCTTTCTTAAATATAGCTGAGCAGGAAACTTTTTTCTGCTAATAAATATGAAAATGCCAACTAATGACAAGCTGAGTTGAGAATGAAAAAAGTTTTATAACCTCGGGACTTGATATCTAATATAGTTTCACAGAGATTTCACTTTATGATCATTCACATAGTTCAAAGATATGTGAAAATGGTGCTCAAATACTCATAGATGAAATGAAGGAAGTAGAGTGTCCAACAGCTATGCTCTGTTTACAACGTGTAATCTTGGTTCTGAGGACTGTCACTTTAAATTACCAAAGTGTAGAAAGTAAACATGCGTCAGTGGAATGGAAGCATATGGACTAAAATTGCGAAGCGTCTAGACATTGCGAAAAGATTATGGCCACTGTGTCTTGGAAAAGCAAAGGGATAATCAATATAGATCATTTACTACATGGAACAATAATAAACGTTTACTATTGTGACAGCTTATTGAAAGGGGTGCGTCAAATCGTTTAAAGATAAACGACGTGGCAAATTTAAGAGTGGCGTTTTTATACGCCCGTTTGAAAAATGGGACGTATTATGTTACGGGGTATGGCGTCCGTCCGTAAACTTTTTCGTTTCCGGCTAACTCCTCCTACAGTTAACATCCGATCAAGCTGAAACTTGGTATATAGTTAGACCATGATGTGGCACAGCGCATATTGTTTCGAGGTTACAGTCCACCAAATGTCTGCAGAGTTATGCCCCTTTGAAAATTTCTGTAAACTTTTTATTTCCGGTTAACTCCTCCTACATTTACATCCGATCAAGCTGAAACTTCATATATAGTTAGACCATGATGTGGAGCAGCGCATATTGTTTCGCGGTTACAGTCCACCAAATATTAGCAGCGTTACGCTCCTTTGAAAATTTCAGTAGACTTTTCGTTTCCGGCTAACTCTACAGTTTAAATTCGATCAAGTTGAAAGTTGGTATATAGTTAGACCATGATGTTGCACAGCGCATAATGTTTCGAGGTTACAGTCCACCAAATGTTTGCAGAGTTATGCCCCTTAGAAACTTTCTGTAAACGTTTCATTTCCGGTTAACTCCTCCTACATTTTACATCCGATCAAGCTGAAACTTCATATATAGTTAGACCATGATGTGGAGCAGCGCATATTGTTTCGAGGTTACAGTCCACCAAATATTAGCAGCGTTACGCTCCTTTGAAAATTTTAGTAGACTTTTCGTTTCCGGCTAAATCCTACAGTTTAAATTCGATCAAGTTGAAAGTTGGTATATAGTTAGACCATGATGTTGCACAGCGCATATTGTTTCGAGGTTACAGTCCACCAAATGTTTGCAGAGTTATGCCCCTTAGAAACTTTCTGTAAACTTTTCATTTCCGGTTAACTCCTCCTACATTTTACATCCGATCAAGCTGAAACTTCATATATAGTTAGACCATGATGTGGAGCAGCGCATATTATTTCGAGGTTACAGTCCACCAAATATTAGCAGCGTTACGCTCCTTTGAAAATTTTAGTAGACTTTTCGTTTCCGGCTAAATCCTACAGTTTAAATTCGATCGTTGAAAGTTGGTATATAGTTAGACCATGATGTTGCACAGCGCATATTGTTTCGAGGTTACAGTCCACCAAACGTTTGCAGAGTTATGCCCCTAAGAAACTTTCTGTAAACTTTTCATTTCCGATTAACTCCTCCTACATTTTACATCCGATCAAGCTGAAACTTCATATATAGTTAGACCATGATTTGGAGCAGCGCATATTGTTTTGAGGTTACAGTCCACCAAATATTAGCAGAGTTATGCCCCTTTGAAAATTTCAGTAGACTTTTTGTTTCCGGCAAACTCCTCTTACAGTTTACATCCGATTAAGCTGAAAGTTGATTTGTAGTTGGACCATGATGTGGAGCAGCGCATATTATTTAAAGGTTACAGTCCACCAAGTATTAATAGAACTATACCACTTTGAAAATGTCTATTAATTTTTCGTTTCTGGCTAAATCCTCCTACAGTTTACATCCAATCAAGCTGACACTTCATGTGAAGTTAGACCATGATGTGGAGCAGCGCATATTGTTTCGAGGTTACAGTCCACCAAATATAAGCAGAGTAACGCTCCTTTGGAAATTTAAGTAAACTTTTCGTTTCCGGCTAAATCCTCCTACAGTTTTCATCCTATCAAGCTGAAACTTGATTTGTAGTTAGACCATGATGTGGAGCAGCGCATATTATTTCAAAGTTACAGTCCACCAAATATTAGCAGAGTTAAACCCCTTTGGAAATTTCTATTATTTTTTTTTGTCTTCGGCTAAATCCTTGCAAACGCTACACACGTTTTCAGCAAAAATACCTGTGAATTAGATATTGTACTTACTAGAACAGATAACATTTTGACCACTAACGAGCTCGTTAAGCGAACGACGCTTTGAACAACTGGATCCTGTTTTATATATTTGAGGCTTAAAACCATTAAATATTCTATATTGTAATCCTTCAAAAAATGAATATACTTGGTCGAACATTTATTAACTTCTTGACTTTAGTCTAAACAATACTGTAAGGCAATCTTTTTCCTACTGTATTTTGTAAATAAACTTATTAAATGTAAACATACACACTGAAATGAAACACTGTTTGATTATTATATTTGAATTTGTTCACGCGAACTTAACGTCATATGCCATGCCAAATATATAGCGAAGGCTCATATGATACATGTATCATAATAATTGAAAATAAAGCACGCCGCAAAAAGAAGGCGTCTGGGGCATATGTTGATATGGAAGGCCTAGATCATCCTGCGCAATACAGTCGACTCTCGTTATCTCGAATTCCAAGGGACTTTCTAAAATACTTCGAGATATCCGTACTCGACATATCAGTGTTTCAGAATAGAGGAAAAACTAATTCGATTACCCACATTGAACAAATATATGTATAATTGAGGTTAGAGATACATTAAAAATATTGTGGAAAAGAGGAGAAATTGCTCCTTAGGAGCAATTTCTCCTCTTTTCCACAATATTTTTTACATGTTGCTAGATTTTCATGTTAAGGCAGGGACCAGATTTTCACTTCGAGATAAGCGGTTATTCGAGATAAGCGAGTTCGAGATAACGAGAGTCAACTGTAGTTTTATTAGGGCCTTAAACTCTGCTGTGGGAGTCTTCTGATTATGTAGAGTACATGTATGTGTATATCGACGAACTAATAAAACCATGTCTACAGGGATGGCCTGTCAGATCCGGGGCATCCCTGTTTGCTAATTCCAAAAGACCCTATTTCGCGTGACGATGGACAACTGTTTTTTGCAATACTTGTTTTCTGTCGGTAAAATGGAACACGCTGACAGATACCAAACACAGATATCTTTATATGCCAATGTAAATATGTAGGCCAACCATGCACGAAGATAATTGCTTGGATCGGGGATTAAAACATTGTGCAATATGTCCAAGAAGTTTTACGTTTAATCTTCTCTGTCGCATGTACACTTTTACTCCATCGCATTGGATAAAAAGCGCCTTTTTAGCTATAATTCATTGACATATATTTTATATCTACACGAACACATAAGTTGTGGGTATTGTGGGTACTCATTACAAGCGCCTCACAGAGGCGATTCTAATGAGTACCCATAACATATAATTTCATGGAGACATCAGGAAGATATTTATTGTAAGGATACTATAGAGGTATGTGAGCCAAGGCATTTACTATATGTTATATAGAGAAAAGGCTGAATTTAGGTTATTATGTAAAAGGGGGGGGGGGGGGGTGGGGGCGGGACAGCGGGGTCTAAATTACATAGACTTGTTAAGGGAATAAATAGTGCTCTTTAACACGCTTTCAAAACTTGCAATACAGAACAAAGCACACGCTAGAAAATAACAGACACGACTAAGTTGAGTCTGGTCCTGAGGAATAATGAAACAACACAACATCTCTCATGCCCCGTTGAACAGAGAGTTAAATATGGTGACACAACTAATATACAGCCCTTCAAAGGCACCGAACAGGGGTTTGATTACAAATGACCACACAAAACAGCATCATGTAAAAAAAGAA
Source organism: Anodontia alba (assembly GCA_964016985.1). Classification (NCBI taxonomy): domain Eukaryota; kingdom Metazoa; phylum Mollusca; class Bivalvia; order Lucinida; family Lucinidae; genus Anodontia; species Anodontia alba. The sequence continues at coordinate 44,044,182 of OZ024825.1, read as the reverse complement.
CATTGGAAATGAAAACGGGACAGATAAACTAAGAGGAATTACCATTACTGCCATGGAACCAATGACACAAAGAGAAAAGGTAAGCAAACTATGACGCATAGTACTGCCGTAACAGACAATAACAATCAAGGCAGCCAGGTTTCTTTCCGAATGACAATGTCAGACAGAACCAACCAAACACAATAACAATAAGTTAAACAGGGTGAATTACGGAAAAGAAACAAATAGACGTGTCCAAAGTACACAAATGCCCCCGCCCGCCCGTGCTTCTTCTCAAATGACGAGAACTATTTTCCTAATGCTCAGTATGACCTGTTACACATTCTGAACCCTAGTCATACCCTAGAGCCTGATCTAGATAGCATACCAAATTCAACTGCCTCGTATAAAAGGTAACCTATTATACATTTTGATTCCTAGCTCCACCCCAGGCCAAGACCCAGGGCAACTATAGACATAGTTGAAGGTTTAGGTCTGGGTAAGAAGCATATCAAATTACAACTTCCGAGCATAAAAGGTACTCAAGCTATGACCTCACATAAATGTCAAGGTAAACTTTGACCTGTTATAAATCTTGACCCCTAGCCCCACCCCTAGGCACGCAGCGGTAATTCTAACGCAGAGTTGAAGGATTATGTCTGGGTGTCATACCAAATTTCAACTTCCTAGCATAAAAAGAACCTTAGTTTGACCTGTTATACATTTTGACCATAAGTCTATTCTTAGGACATGACCTAGAGGCAACTAAACACAGCGCTGAAGGTTTAAGTCTAGGTAAGTAGCATACAAAATTTCAACTTCTAGCATAAAAGGTATCCAAGTTTATGACATAAGTAGAATACCAAATTCATCTTCCTAGTGTAAGAGGTACCCGTTTGACCTGTTATACATTTTGACCCCTAGCCAAAATCAGGGCTAGACCCAATGGCAACACTAGCAGCGGGTTAGAGGATAAGGTCTGGGTAAGTAGCATAAATAATTTCAACTTCCTAACTTAAAAGGTACCTAAGTTATGACCCCAAATTAGATCTGTTATACATTTTGACCCCTAGCCCAACCCAGAACTAGACCCAATGGCAACACTAGCAGAGAGTTAAAGAATTAGGTCTGGGTAAGTAGCATAAATAATTTCAACTTCCTAGCATAAAAGGTACCTAAGCTATGACCTCAAGGAGAAACGCGGACGAAAGTATCAATGTAAACTTGAATGTAAACTTAAACATTGATCCAAGGGCATGTCCCAGGGGCAACTCAAGCACAAAGATTTATATCTGAGTAAGTAGCCTATCAAATTTCAATTTCCGAGCGTAAAAGGTCCTCAAGTTATGACCTCCGAGATAAACGTGGACGTTAATGTCAATGTAAACTTAAACACTGACCCGTAGCCCAAACCCAGGGCATGACCTAGGGGCAGCTCTAGCACAGAGTTTAAGGTTTAGGTCTGGGTAAGTAGCATACCAAATTTCCACTTCCTAATATAAACGGTATCCGAGTGAAGACCTCGAAGAAAAACGTTGACGTAAATGTCAATGTGAGCATGAACTTAAACATTGATCCAAACATTGATCCCTACCTTCACCTCAGGGCATGACCAAGGAGTAACTCTAGCACAAAATTAAATGTTTAGGTCTCGGTAAAATGCATACTCATTTTCAACTTCCTAGCATAAAATGTACCTAAGTTATGACCAAGAGAAACGCGGACGTAGAAACGCCTACCTAAATGTCAATGTAAACTTAAACACTGACCCCTCGCCCCACACAGAACATGACCTAGAGGCAACTCTAGCACAAAGTTAAAGGGTTAGGTCTGGTTAAGTATTATTACGAATTCAACTTCCCGGCATACGTAAAAGGTCCTCAAATTATGACCTCCAAGAGAAATGTGAACGTAAATGTCTGTGATAACTTAAACACTAACCCCTAGTTCCTCCCAAGGGCATGATTCATGAACAACTCTAACACAGAATTAAAGCTTTAGGTCTGGGTAAAAAGAACACCAAATTTCAATTTCCTAGCATAAAACGCGGACGTAAATGCCAAAGTAAACTTAAACATTTACCCCTAGCCCCACCCCAAGATATGACCCAGGGGCAGCTCTAAAACAGAGCTGAAAGGTTATGTATAGGTAAGCAGCATACCAAATTTCAACTTCCTAGCATAAAAGGTACTTAAGTTATGACTGGTTTTGAATGTGACATACGGACGTAACATTTAGGCAAAACGCTATATGCCCCACGCCTGCATTCGGCAGGCGAGGACAACAAAAAAACAAAAAAACAAAAAACAAACGAAAAAAGCTCCGCAGCGAACAGCCAGAAAGCACCTTAAAAACACACAAAAAAACACTACCATAGCACGGTAAGTAGTAAAATCCTACCGAGATGGTCGGCGGTGGTGGATGGGGTGAGGTTTAATATTTTTATCTGATACTAAATATTCACTTTAAGTTCAAATGTTAAAGAACTGGATAGTATAAAAGTTTGTAACAACAGAAAAAAACATGTAAATCGAATAAAAGCACAAACTGTGATAGAACTTTTCTAGTTGCGTGTACTTTACTTATACAAAAACGGGATCCAGAGGAATATACATGTACCACTGTACATGCTTGATCAAATAGCCACAGAACGCGACGGCTGCACTGTTTGCCATTCATTCAGCAGTGTTCAGGCGCATCACATTACAAAAAACACGCCTATTCAAATATACTGAAAATTTTACCACCAAAATATGAAAAAATTCAGATAAAAATTCTGATATTTTTCATATTTCTGCTCAAAACACAGATTATGGGTACTCGTTAGAACCGCCTCAGCGAGTCGGTTCTAACGAGTACCAACAATCTATGTTTTTTTGAGAAAAAACAATAGAAAAAAGAGATAATGTATAACCCTGTAAGCCCCAGTTTTACTATGTAAAAGTGGGGTTTAAAGGAGTCAGCATTATGTGGACGTGTTTTCGTGATGAGCATATAGTTAGCCGGACTTGTTTAATTTGTAGGACCAGTAAAGTAAGGCGTTGAATCTGTCGCAACGTCTAAAAACGTACCTTCTGACAAGTGCGCCTGTGAAGATTCAGATCAGCCTGCACATTCGTGCGATTCGATAAAAAGCATTACTGAGCGCATTTTGGATTACCAAGGATGCATTTTTTTTTTTTTTTCAAGCTGAGGACGAAGACTTTGATCAGACCGCGCGGATGCGAACCTTCGTTGGGCGCACGTCATAATGTACGTTTTTTTTCAAGTTTAGGCTCAAGACATCACGAAAACAGGCCTATGTAATTTTGACCCCCTTCAACCCCACTTTTATGTAGTAAAACCTGGGGTTTACAGGGGTATACATTATTTTTCTTATTTCTGCTCAAAAACATAGATTGTGGGTACTCGTTAGAACCGCCTCAGCGAGGCGGTTCTAACGAGTACCCACAATCTATGTTTCAAGCAGAAATATGAAAAATATCAGAATTTTTTATTTGAAAATTTTCCAATTTTTTTGTTGTAAAGTTTTCAATATATTTGAATAGGCGTGTTTTCGTAATGGTTTTCGAATATTTAGAGAAAATACGGTAGAAAATGCAAATTCCAACGACAAAAATCTGATCTGTGAAAATCGATTTGTGGTTTCTCTGAAAATCGTTCAAGATATTAGGAAACCTTCGTCAGGCAGTTTATTACTTCATGGCAAGCAAAATGATTAGACGTAAATCAAACAGATATCATTTCATTCTCACATTTTGTCGCTTAACTACAAATGAAAATGACAAAATCTAATACTTATATTGCACTGTTATAGCATTTTCGTAATAGTTTTATGAAAAAAAAAAAAAAAAAAAAAAAAAATTGACAAACATCAAAAAACATAGTTTTACGAACAATTTTGGAAACCTACAAGTCTTAAGCACGTGTTAGTGATAGCTGATTAATTAATGTCTTGAACAGTATTGGTCTCAAACATATTTCCCTAATTACCTAGCTTTCAACAAAAAGTTGAGACAACGTCACCTCAACGTCGATGCAACGTATCAAAAACTTTTCCCTTGTAACAAACGACGGAAAGTCTACCAGTTGAACTAGGCCCCTAAACAGCAAGCGGGCTTCCCAGCAGACACACAACGTTGAAAGTACGTCAGTTAGACTAATTGTCGTACCTAAGTCTGTGTAAGTCCCTTTACTTTACCAGTTCCTCATACGTCATCTTGAACTCAACCAGTAACTGAAAACCAATTAACATTTTTGGTCGTTTCTTCTATAGTTTATGTCTGCCTCTCAACTATATTAAAATCTCTTTCTTATTTAGTAGGACTCGTTTGACAGGGCTGTTAATATTGTGACGATTCGGTTGTCTCATAAATAAATACCACAGAACCTATCCTAAAAATTCGGATGCTTAAACCCTTTACAATATTACCAGGACCATTTCAAGCAACATAGTATATGCGCTAAATTCAGATCACCCTGCAGTACCCAAAGATTCTGTTAGCGGACAGCGAAGGCCCTGGTCCGACTGCGCAGTCGGATCAGGGCCTTTGCTATCCGCATAAACCCGAAGACACGTTTTCTCATGGCGCAGTCAATCGTATCCATCCTGAATGCCTTAAAAATACGCCATTTGACTACTGACTAGCGGTGATGTGTCTAGCATTAGATGACAAAACGGCAACTTGTGGAAACTGTGTACAGGAAGCAGAAGTCTGATCTCAGTCATCAACATTGGCTGAGACATTGTTTTGTCCTTGTACTTTAGATAAATGCGGTTTACTAACGCACCTTCCCAAACCAGACTATTTGCAATTTAGAAGGAATATGTTAGTTTTCTTTGTTCATCGTATTTTATTAACAACCCGATATAAGGTACGGCCCAGTGAAATAAGAGTACATTTAGAACGAAATAACAGAAACGGATCATAGAGCTACTATTTTAGAAAGTCGTTTTTTACTTGGCGCTTTACACGGAAGAAGTTAATTTGCAAGTTGTTTTCAAGATCTAATGCAAAACCATTTGCCGTAACTACCGAGTACCAGATTTCCGTATACAGTATAACTTCTACTGGCAACCCTCTTGATACCGACAGTCGATACAGCGACAAAATTCGTTATAATGAAAATTTGACTGTCCCTTAAGGGGTAACAATTAGTCACAAATTATGCAATGTATTTTATCTTTAAAAACATATGTTTTGGATATCTGTTAGAATTGCCTCAGTGAGGCGATTCTAACAAATATCCAAAACATATGTTCTATGAGGAAATAAGAACAAAACAAAACCTTTCTTATACATCAAATTGCTCATTAAGTATTCAGTACAACAGCAAATTCATTTAAATGGAAACGTCTTTGGGAACAAATGCTGTCGTTGTAACGAGGGTTCACTGTACTTCCCCAGGAACTTCTTCCGGTATATTTAGATATATTGTATGGAATTTGTCTCAGTTTATCATGAAATGTATGTTATGTGCACTCATTAAACTTGCCTGATCGAGGCGATATCAATATATAAACTCAACATTCCACTAGTTTATAGAAGATCAAAAATACATCCCTAAATTATCCCCATTTGCCCCCTGACCTTAGTCTGTGATTAAAACTCAGTGGCTCGAACTATCGTTGTCTATGACGAATTTCTATGGTCCAAAAAATGTTCAAGCCACTGAAATTCGACTGTGTTTAGTAATAAGAGTCCATACTACTATCCAAACATGGGGATTTGAGTTATCAAAGGTTATTTTTTAATTGATCACTGTTTATTTGCATTTTTTATTTCTAAAAATATCCTTGCGGAAAGCCCAGTCAAATCATACTAACTGAAATTTATAAAGTTTCTCATGTCCCGATGTTACCTGCCATTGCGCCTAAGAACATATATCCAGGGAAAATCCGTCCTTCGGCCAATGGCAAATGGTATGATTTAATGATTACCTTGCGCATTCGCACAGGCTCATCAGGATATTTGCTGTTCATTTTTAATGCTCTGTATTTTGATTCTGATCTGGCCCTGCGCCATTCTGATATACCCAAAACGCTATTTCGCACGACACAGCTCGTAATTTCACAGTTTCTTACCGTTGTAACGTCTAATTCTCAGTGTCATTATAATGGTGTGCTGAAATAGGATTTGGTAGGAGATCTGTTACTAGCATGAAATATTAATACGGTGCTTTTAGTGATGGTATGGAGTATACAGTAAAGATCGTCTTAGCAGCATCAGCCTTTAATACACTTGAATAAAACGTCCGCCGTTTTAACAAGGGAGGCAACATCTGAGACTTCCTGTTGCATGCCTATACACAAATTCCTATTTGCAGAAGGGGTCTACTCTAGCAGGAAAGAAATTCATTTCTATTAAAGTAGACCTATCTATAGAATATGCTAACATAATTTTGATAGTTACTCTGCCACCTACCCCCCCCCCCCCCTACCAGCAACGTATCTAGATCCCTTAAAGCATAGATTAAAGTCATGGCATATGTTGTCTTTGTATCTGCAACTTAAACCTTCCAGGCTCTTTGTGAACTTTGCGGCCAAGTATTCGTATATGCCTGTGTGTTTCAAAATGTAATTGAGGGTGAGAATTAGATCTAGTCGGTAGGGCTTGGTAGGACCGGGTGGATCGTAGGACGTGACCCCTGCCAAAGCATACAACACGTTTGCTAATTCCAGAAGTGTTTTGGGGGAATCGGGCGAAGAGCTAGATACTTATATTCTAATTTCGGCTTTCAAACTGTTGCCGAAGTATTAGTTAACTTGGCAGGCGGATGTCCGGGTACGGACAGTCTTATCAGCTACTACGATTTACGAGGCAAGGTCAATAGAAGCCATAAATATGTAGCATACTGCAGTGACTTTTCTAAACTCAGAGTTGCTTCATGGTTTATGATATGTGCATGTTAATCTATTTGCATATTCTGTTACTTATTTACAAACGCTCTAAAATGCATAAACATTTCATTTCCAACACTGTAAGTGTCAAACAAACAGTCATAATTATTCTATATACGTTTTCATATATTTATTCATTTTCATATTTATTTGTATATTGACCTCCACGCGGACCGAACATATATCTTTTAACCATTATGGACGCTAAGGGCGAGGGTTGGGATCCCGTAAAGCAACTTTAAGACCCCCACCCACATGTATGTTATTACTGACCATTCCAAGTTAGTACTTTCATTGTGGTACATTTTTTTTTAAATGTTCTGTAGTGTTTCACGTACAGATGTTTTTTTTTTCTCTCTCTTTCTTAACTATTATGTAAGTCAAAAGATATATTAGGTTAAGTTTAGATAACTGAGTTGCCATCTTTTGGGGAAAGGTTGGGGTTCAATTTTTTTTTTCTTTTTGCTCCAGTATTTCAATGGTGCTGTTTGACACCCCAAGGATCTCAAGTGTATTAATACGTTGTTTGTGTTGAGTCCTCATTTTTGTTTCATCATAGGCTTTATCTTAGATTTATTTATTGCCCGAAATAGTGCATGGGTGAGTTAGAAGACCTCCACTCGGACTGAAGAAATATATGTTTTAACCACTATGGAAGCTGAGGGTAAGGACTAGGATCCCGTAAAGCTACCTTAAGCCTACCCTCAGTAATATATTACTGACCGTTTCAAGGCGGTACTTTCATTGTGGTAGTTTTGGTTTAACGTTATGCAGTATTTCACTTACAAACGTTTTTCTTTTCTCTTCAAAAATATGTAAGTTTAAGATATGTTCAGTCAAGTTTGGGTAACAGAGTTGCCACCTTTTTGGGAAGCGGCTGCCAAGTCCGCTTGCCTCCTATTTCTGTGGCTGTTTAATTGTATTTATTGCATAAAAAGCAGTGTTGCACGTTATTAACAGCCGTGCATTAACCGGCGAAAAACCGTGTATTAACAAGGCAATCCACGCGCTGTTAATGCACGGCTACGCAACTTTCAATATGCTCGTACTGGGGCCACAGAATCGCTGCCGTCACGACATGTGTATTGCCTGTCCTAGAACGAGCAAAGTCCGTGGAAATTACGTTCGCGAGACATCGGTGAAAAGGTGAAACAAAATAGTGCAAGAAATAACGCGAAATGTAGCAAAGGTTTTCAGTTTTTATGCAATAATAGTGATCGAACATGTTTTTTTCAATGCATTAACATTCGCCAGGTCCCTTGGGAGGTGTTGAAAACCGCGGCCTTCGGCCTCGGTTTTCGACACCTCCCACGGGACCTGGCGAATGTTAATGCATGAAAAACCATGTTTGATCCCTATATTATCTATCTTTTCCTTTGATGATGAGAACTTGATGTGGATCCGCTTGTATCAGTTCCTGACTTTTTCTAATTTACTTCGCATATATTACCCTAGGTGTGCACACCTGAATTCCTTACCATACTTGTCATAACATCTGAACAGTCCACTTTATAGCTTGTCTCTGTGTCTAGAATTGCTGTATGAATGACACAAAGTAATCATCAATTAGGCGCCGCGTCCTGTGACGTTTAGTTTTGGTCTACGCTGGTTTACAGGCAGTGGAACAAACAAACCCTCTGCTATTGTCTTAAGTTAAGTGGGTAATTTAACCGTTCTCGCACACGCGCCTTGATATATCGAATATGGAAATGTCAAGATGTTAGTTAACATGGTGTATGGCGGAATATTTCTTGAATGAAAGAGGTATGATTAGACTGTGTACACGTTTTCTGAATCTTTGGCCTACTATGCTGCTTTGCAGACGAAAAGCCCTATATTTGATTCGATGAAATTGAAAAGACCGTGCATTTTGCATTTTATAGTATTCAGTGATTCTTTAAACGGACAATAAAGGCACTGATCGGACTGTGCAAATGCGCGTGCTGATCTGGACATACACTATCCAGATTTACAATAAGGCCCTCTTTTCGTTGGCACGGCTGAAGTAGTTAAGGAAGACACACACACACACACACACACACACACACACACACACACACACACAGATGATTTAAATTTTGTTTCAAGTCTGAATATATATCCTATTCAACGGCATTCAACCCGTTTGCGCGAGAGAATAAAAGCTAAATCTTTACCTGACATTTGCCATTCACCACTAAGCGAGGTCAGTGACTATAGTGGTAACAGAGCCATTCATCTATTATCTACACTTTATATAAAGGAATGCCGCATAGCTATAATGAACAAATGAAAAACTTGCCAAAATCTAGTACGATATCTCATTATATTGAATTCATCTTCCAACTTAAGAAAATTGATATTGAGAATACGAAGTTATTGTTGTAGTGAGTATACATAAAAAAACATATGCATAAAAGTGACAGATTTTGTTGTTATACGGAAAAAATTCTAATCGGATTAACTTTATTACCAACAACATAATTTTACGCTGTTTTTTGCAGGATTAGTAAACAGTAAAAAAATAAATTTTCTGCGTTATGGCGCTTTCTAGGGCAAGCTCGGCTCAGGTGTCGAGGTATTCACCAAGCCCTACTCATATGTCGAGATACACGCCAAGTCCTACCCAAATGTCGAGATTCTCTCCTAGTCCTAGATTTTGTTCTAGTCCAATGTCGAGACCTTCATCAGTGATGTCTCGGACACAGTCGATCAAATTGACTAAAGGAAACCCAATGAAATGTAGTGTATGTACGAACAGACTAGATTACCAGTGGATACTGCCAGGACTGCATAATTTTTGTACGCATTGTTTAGAAGATTATATTCTTCGCCATAGTCGGGGAAGGCATTGTCACTGCCCTATATGCAAAGCTGGTATACGACTTCCGAAAGGGCCAAAACCACAAAGAAAAATAGCTAAATATCCATTAGGAACTACCCTTGTAATATGTGATGTTTGCGAAGACAAACCAGCATTTTATAAGTGTTCAGAATGTGATGAATATTTCTGTGAGAACTGCAATATGCTACATTTGCGTATGAGAATGGGTAGAAATCATCATGTCACATTTGTTAAGTCTATTAAAGCAGTAAATGAAGACATCAGAACTTACTGTAAGGAGCACATTCATGAGGAACTGAAATTCCATTGTAGAAGATGCGATGTACCTATCTGTAGAGATTGTAAAGTTCTGAATCATGAGGGTCACCAAACTGTTGGAATCGATGAAGTAGTAGAAGACAGAAAACAAAGGGTGTCACATGCTATGGCAACAGCAAGAGGCCATTTGGCACGCTTAAAAGCAGAAGCTGCAGAGATAAAGAATAAAAAGAGTTCTTTGGAAGAAGAAACAAATAAAGTAGTGAGTGAGATACGGCTGCAGGCCAATAAAATGAAGGACATAATAGATACGCATGCTGATTCTCTTGTTGTGAAAGTGAAAATGCAACTTGATGAGTCTAGAACGAAACTGGACAAGTGCAATGATGCAGTAAAAGAAAAACTTGATTCTCTCCAAAGATTGATTGACTCCGCAGCTATTAAGATGGACACGGCAACAGACGTTGATTTTGTCAGCAGCAGTCACGGGATAGAAGATAACCTTAGAGGTATCGTGTTTTGTTTTAGATATGCCCATTTGGTTTCAAACTTTGATTAAGGCGATCGGGTAACGTCTGAAATAGCCATTGTGTCTTACTGTAGATTTTATTATATAAAATCCGAGGAGCAAGCGTGCAGATACCACTCGACATCGTCATGCGTACTTGATATTGCACGCTTACCCGGATGCCTTCAATTAATATCATTGCATTGGTTTTGATGACGTCTTAGGGCAGTAACGTCACGCAAAAATTTGTCACACATTTGGCATCTACACTAAGAGGAAATAATTTGCTCTCGACAGACTCCTGTTAGCGTAGGCACCTTGTCAATAAGAAGAAAAAAAAAAAAAAAAAAAAAAAAAAAAAAAAAAAAAAATTGAGACTCCTGGAAACTTACCGATTCCCCTTGATGCACATTTGGTTGTAATACCCATTTAAGCAGACATGTGCGATATAAAATGCTGACAATACAACAAATATTAATCAGGTCTCGAGGTTATAAAATATTTTACATGCTCAACTCATCTGAGCATGAAATGTTTCCTTCTTATAAATCTAAAATTACTAATATTTCTTACTAAACATAACTAAGCATGAAAAGTTCTCTGCTAGTAAATATGAAAACGCCAACTATTGTTGGCAATTTCATATTTATTAGCAGAGAAAATCTAATGCTCAGCTGAGTTGAGCGTGAAAAGAACGTTTCATAACCTCGAGGATAAAATTTGACAAAAAAAGGCTCACAGCAATAGCCTTTATAAATTATATTCCTGCATACCCCAGTTTTCACTAAATGTTCCTGCCGGTAGACATTTTGACTTGCTATTACAGTGTGTTGTATTTTATTAATCTAGAACTTTTAATGTCTACAGCTTTAAAGGTTTTATTCATTGTCTATATTAGGTTTGTAAAACACATTTAAAAACATCTGACGATGGTAGCACGACATATATAAGCTAGCAATTCTTAGTAATCGGAAACGCATCTGCCGGACACGGTCAACTATTGTTGGCATTTTCATTTTATTACATGTACCAAAGAAACTTTCAAGTTAGGGGAAAACATTTGTCAGGTTAGAAGATTGTAGGTGTTAATCAGGAAAGGCGCTAAATACTTGGGTTGACTTGAAAACATAATAAAATCATTACAACTAAAACATTAGTCATGGTAATCAAATGCTACCACATTGATTTAGTACATTTTAGAGAGGATATGTATGCAGAGCAAGGTGACTTTAGATGAACGGATATTCTGAAATTTCCTTAAATGCTGCGATTGACGCAAATGTTTAAGGACAGACGTATTGATGAAAAAACAGGGATCCAGGTATAGCACATACTTGCTTAAACAGGTCGACAAAAACGAAAGATATCCTTTCTATTGCCTCATTTATAGAAATTCGCATATATTCACCGACATCAGGATTTCGCTAATATGGTCCTATATCGCCAAGATTCGTTCAATCGATCATTGATTCGGTCATTTCGGTCATAGATATCATGTTATGAGTGATGGGCCCTGTTTGCTCCTGAATGCAATATTTACCCTTTTTATGCGGAGTGAACTCTTCTATCTCAACTCTCAACTCTTTGCACAGGTTCATTTCCTATACAGGGGTTTCTGGTTAGTTTTTATTATGTTTTGTAGAAATTTCTGAACTTAATGCAAACAGTGTAGACCCTGATTAGGGTCTACGCTGTTTGCCCATGTCCCTTTTAATATAAACAAACAATTAAAAAAATTATATATTATTTAAGACTTACTCTACACGTACGTTGACGATTATGACTGAAGGTCTAGTTATACTGACCGTTCTAAGGAGGTGGTCCCGGTGTTAGTCTTACTCTTTGTTGCTTTGTGGTTTATGCTACGAGGCGATTTGTTTTATGTCTTACCTTGTGTCATTTTGTTCTTGTGTTTTCAGTCCTTTTAGCATTGCGATTACCTCGCTTGGGGAAGAGACAGAGCTAATCTTAATGCTTTTCGGTCTGGTCTCTGGTACTGGTCTCTACCCAGGAAAAAAGAGGGCCACATGGAAGATTAGTATTAGTTTACTAAATGTGTTACCCTCTATAAATAAAGTCGATTATTATTATTATTATTATTATTTTCGTACGTTTGTTTGATTTGTGCTTGTTTGGAATTGTCGGTTTCCTCTTCCTCTTGGTGTCTGGGAAGGGCTGCGGTTTGTGATAGTGGCACTACCTGGACTTTTCTCTTACCTTTTTTTTTATTTATTTTTTTTTATAGAAAATATGTTTAATAGAGCTCCAGATTATTTAACCCTTACCACCTCTCGGCGGATAAGAAATTGATTATTTTTTCTGCCAATAATAGCATTTCACATTTTTGCGAAGTATCTCCTAAATGCTCGGAACAATAAGAACACTAGTTCACAATGTCGTCTGCTAGAAGTTTATGCAGCAAACTAAACGTTAAGAGACGCACAACATGAGGAATGGTACCTGCAGACATGTGCACCCGTCGAAGGCTCGAATCAGCCATTATTGTCCGTATGAAGAAATTTGCACCCTTGAGTATCCAAAAGGTGTCCAGTGAAGATTACGACCAGACCACGCAAATGCACAGGCTGATCTGGACTTTCACCTGGCGCTCATATCCGAAAGTACGTTTTCTGACTTTGCGTCTCTATTCTTATTTTCAGCCGCCGATTGTCCTTCGTTTGCTGACAAATTATGGCGAAAACGACAGACCTTCAAGAAAGGCGACATTGATGATACAGTGTTAGAGAAATATCTAGGAGAACTTAAGACAATAGCAGAGGGATTGTTTGTTCCACTGCCTGCGATTGAACTGCAAATTGAATCAAGTTTTCATTGTGACCAGAACTTTCAGTGTGCAACATCTATAGCACCACTGCCTGATGGGACAGCTTGGGTTTGCAATGGACATAAAAACAAACTTCAGCTATTCGATATTGCCGGTCGAGTGTGGCAAACTGAAACTCTCGACTATGATGTAGATGACATGACATCACTTCCTGATGGAACGGTTTTAATAACAGAACATAATGGAAAAACTATACGAAAATTAAGTGTTCAGCATCATTATTTCGCCAGATCGGACATGTATCTCAGGGGCATAACGACTTCAAGGGATGGTGAAACCGTTATTGTATGTGCGAATGATGTCCCTACGTTCAGATTAAAGGAACTTCAGTCGACGAAATTGTTAGTATTTTCAGCTGAAGGAAGAAAACTTAAGGAAATTAAGATAACACGCGGTCTGAGTTTATACCGAGTATGTCATACCATAAACGATGACTATGTTGTATCAACAGGAATGTCTATGAAATACATGGTGGTAGATGCAATTGGACAAATCAGAAACACATATACAGCCTCCGGAAGTGCGGATGGCGTAGCAAGTGATGTTCATGGTCTTATAGTTCTCACCGATTTTAAAGATGACACTATTCATTTGTTAGACAGCAAGGGCAAGCCAATGCCATATAATTTTAGTTTGAACAAACCTAACGCTGTCGCCGTTGATGTAAACGGTTATATATGGGTAGGCGATTGGAACAGAATTAGAGTCATGAAATACATGTAACCGCTATCAGGTACAGGAATCTAACTGAGCAACAACGTCAGGAAATCTACCTTCGGACATGTACACCATTACGAAAACATGCCTATTCAAATATAATGAAAATTTTACAAACAAACAATGAAAATTTTCAGATAAAAATCTGATATGTTTTTCATATTTCTGATCAAAACAAGGATTATGGTACTCGTTAGAACAGCCTCGACAAGGCGGTTCTAAAGAGTACCCACAATCTATGTTTTTAAGCAGAAATAAGAAAAATACTGTATAAAAGTGCGGTTTAAGAGGTTTAAAATTGTAAAGGCATGTTTTCATGATGCTCAGAGAAGATTTCACTGATCAGCCTGCACATTAGCCCCGTCTTTGTTGGGCGCACATATCAGAAGGTACGATTCTTACTTTATGGCACAAATTATGTAGTTTGAAGTCAAGCTATTAGCTGCTTTTGTATTAAGGGTTACACTAAAAGAGGATTTTTAGCATCATCAAACAGACCAACCTGCATCCACAGTATTTGTCAGGTCCTTCCTGTTTCGCTTTAGTATCTTACATTATCCAATATTTCTATATGTACTAGTATAAGGGTAAAACTCTCTCAGCGACAATGTTTTGTTTTCATATTTTCTGCGTTAAGTACTCGCTTTGGTTGGATGTGGCTTCGTTTACATTGTTCAATTACCTTTTGTACGTATTATATCTGTGATAAAATATAAAGTATCCAGTTAGGCTACAGTACCTGTGCAGTTTTGCATACTCGACTTGTATCATAATTTCGCCATGCCAAGCCGACTGGTGACTTCAAGAATATGTGGATTCAGAAAGTACAGATCAGCATTTACACCTGTGCACTAATCAGGATCTTGTTGATCACTCATAGATATGCTGGAAGCTCTGGGCCCAGTTGTTCAAAGCGTCGTTAGCTTAACGAGCTCGTTAAGGGTCATTTCGTTAACTGTTTTAGCGGATTCAACACACAATATTCTGATATTTTTTGCTGAAAATATGTGAGCTACTCACATTTTTTTAGCAAACAATTTCAGTATATTTGCATATTACTCGATGTAAATTTTAACGAATCGTTAACTAACGACGTCGTTAGCTTTGAACAACTGGGCCCTGGACGCTAACAACGGACGATAATTCCTTATGATTTTCAGGTTGAGCAAGAAGATCCTAATCAGGGCTTTGTAGACAAACTTAAAGACACCGTTTTGCTTGCAAAGACTCATTTGTAGCTTTCTTTACACTTTTGAGCTATGCGGACAGAATTCCTGATTAACCTTTGCAGACCGCAGATCCTCTGAATACCCTACACGGCAGGCACACAACGTTGAAATAACGTATATTCAACGTTAATTCGCGTCTATGTAACGTTAATTCAACGGCAAAATGTTGAATGAAGTTTTATCAACGTTATGTGCCCTCTTGGTATATTCTTGGGCGCGCTTCAATCTGTATGAACGCGTAAACCTGAGCTTTCGGGCATATGCGACCAGCGATGGCTCAGATTAGCCTGTGCATCAGCGTAGTCTGATCAGCCTTCGCTGCCCGCCTGTGCATTCCGAAAACATGCCTATTCAAATATATTGAAAATTTTACAGCCAAAAAAAGGAAAATTTTCAGATAAAAAATTCTGATATTTTTCATATTTTTGCTCAAAACATAGATTGTTGGTACTCGTTAGAACCGCCTCGGCGAGGCGGTTCTAACGTGTACATTGTACCCACAATCTATGATTTTGAGCACAAAAAAGAAAAATAATGTATATCCCTGTAAACCCCACTTTTACTATATAAAAGTGGGGTTTAAGGGGGTCAAAATAATATAGGCGTGTTTTCATAATGGTATAGCCAAATGTCTAATGCTTCATCAGATGGCCAGCGAAAACTAATTAGACTGCGAATGCACAGGCTGATCTGAGTATTCACTTGATGCAAATGCTAAAATACACAGTTTCTCACGGCGCTGCTCATACATGACCCAGGACACAAAATTTCCTATACGATTATGCACCACGCATGCTGATCAGTCTTCGCTGTTCCCCTGAAGACGCTTTAGATTGCGCGCACATGCAGTCTAGTAGGAAATGTTTTTACACATTCATATCATATTACAGCACTGGTAAAATACCTGTATACTTTGAGGAATATAAATTACAAGGGTATAGGAAAACATGCATGAAGAAGCGTATGAAGAGATACTCATATAAACTGTTCCAACGTCTCATCACGAAATTATGCCTATGTAATTTTGACCCCCTCAAACCCCACTTTTATATAAAGAAATGGGGTTAGCAGGGGTATACATTATTTTTCTAACTTCTGCTATAAAACATGGATTGTGGGTACCCGTCAGAACCGCCTCGATGAGGTGTTTCTTACGAGTACCCACAATCTCTGTTTTGAGCAAAAATAACAAAAAAGATCACAGTTTCCTTCATCTGAAACGTTTCGTTTTTGCAGCCACAAAAAAGTGTCATCATATTGAATGGGCGTGTTTGCGTAATGTCAAGTCACTTCCGTGTTTTTATGTGACCCGTTAGCCCTGCCTAAAAGGGATTTTCGGTGAGGCGGCCCTATAACGTCTCCCCGTACTTTACTAAAGTGTATTGTATACTTTCTGGTCCTTTGTGATCGTTGTGCCCATACCGGCACTTTTTGAAACATATGAGTATCACTGATGAGGGCTAATTGGCCAAAACTAGCCAGTCTGACCCAGACAAGTCGACACTACAGCTGCTTTTAGTTTTGCAAGTGTGTGATATCGGTTTTCGTTTATATTTCTTTATGTACAATATGCCTTCTGAATTTAATGTGTCACATTTTTCTCAGCAGTTGGTGACAAAATTAAACTTAAATTTGGTATATACATGTATACAGATAGACAGTGTGTTGTTGTTAATGTGCATGGTAAACGTAAAGCCGGTAATGAACGTTATATCGCCTTATATAACTTGAGCATCTTGCAATCGTAATGAGGAATTGCACATGTGAAGGAGCCAATTAATGACGGGAAACACTGAATTTCCTTTTTTGTCTCTATTTTAATAGGAAGGAATCTTATAACTGTCAAATTTGATGATTTAATTTGCTTTAAACTTTTTTCTCAGTTTAGCGGAGCAGCTAAATTCACGCAGTGCATTTAAGACATCTCGTCAACATTGCTGCGTATCTTAAAAGAAAAAGAAATTTAGAAATTCAATTTAGACGCAACATAAGCAAGCGTACATTCGGACATGTGCGCCCAGCAAAGATTCAGATCAGCCTGTGCGATCGCACAGTCTGATCAGAACCTTCACTTGGTGCATTCTGGATAACGAAGGATTCATTTTTTATGCAGATAGCGAAGACTCTGATCAGGGTGCGCGGATATACAAGTTGATTTGAGTCCTCGTCGAGCGAACATCTCAGAAGGTACGATTTCTCAAGCTGAGTCTGGAATTATTGCCCTATTTGTACCCGTTCAGTTTTCATGTCAGCAGTAATTTAACAAACAGACGACTTCAATTAATATCGCCTCAAAGCTCGTCCCGCGATTACATCAATGCGTCACGTCAACACGAAGTCAACACAATTACTAAAAGTAGTATTTTCGGTACAATTTAAAAGGATTGTCACTCGCTACAAAAATATCACATCAGTGATATTCTGCTGCAAACTGCATATTTGGTTGTTAACCAAAGTATGGTTGATAAATTTCTGTACATTGTGTTTAATTGCACGACGCTTGGTCTGTGGTGGGCTCATCGTGGTCTTGTTTGTGGTTTTCTTGTGTTCTGGATTCAGGTAGCCATTGAGTCCTTCGTTTTGTTTCATCTGCGTTTTTGATCATATGTGTTTCACTGTGATATTATTTCCTTTGGGATCATTGAGCCCATTCTGGTTATATTGAAAATCGAATACCGCTTAAGCTGGCGCTAGGAGGCGTATGCAGCCTCGCAAACTACAGTGTTGCATATGAAGAGACTCAATCAAACCGAGTCTCTGATTTTCGTGATTTTATGTGTTCTTTGTTTCCAAAGGCAATCCTTTTTTACTTTTATTCACAGGTGAGGTGAAGGGCCGCTATGCGGACCAAATACACATTTGCTGCAGCAGAATTTAGAGTGAGGCTTCGCTCGAGTAGAACTAGTTTGAGCCCCAGCAGGGGTTTATCTTCTGACTGTTAAGTATCAAAATAGATTCGAGCCCATTCCGGGATATTTGAAAACTTATATGAGATCGACTGGCCAAGACTATCCAGTCTAGCCCAGACAAATAGACACTTAGCTGTTTTTAATTTTTTGATTTTGTTCATTGCTCTTGAGGGCCATTCATATAAGAATCTATTTCGTAATGTGGGAAGAGCGGAAGCCACTTTATGTTGTAAGAACTTCATTATTCGTGATCAGTTTATCCAGAGGACTATAATCTATTGAATCAGTTGATTCTATAAGATACAAAATTAACATCTACTGTTACGACCGAGCACTCCTACCTTCGATTATCTGCCGAGGCAGATTACGCACAGCTTCTAAGTATATATTCAATCTCTGACAACTGCGTCAGGGAGTCGACTCTTTGGCTCAGTGGTTAGAGCATTGGATTTTTAACCTGGAGGACCGGGTTCGATTCCCAGGAAAGACGATATATATTTTTTCAGCTATGCTTCATTCCTTTGTTACGGCTTTCATGTCGTAAGATGGGTGCTCGTCCGGGATCGGACTTTATACGCCGAAAATGGCTTCACGTCATCATAAATGATGACTTCCTTGAAATGGGGGAGTGTTACGACCGAGTACTGTCCTACCTTCGATTATCTGCCGAGGCAGATTACGCATAGCTTCTAAGTATATATTCAATCTCTGACAACTGCGTCAGGGAGTCGACTCTTTGGCTCAGTGGTAAGAGCATTGGATTTTTAACCGGGAGGACCGGGTTCGATTCCCACGACAGACGTGGAAATTTTTTCAGCTATGCTTCATTCCTTTGTTACGACTATCATGTCGTAAGACTACCCTGTTTAGATCAAAATCAATAACAATATATGCGTCTTAGATATAGGCTAGATTCAATTTGCTATTCGTAAGTAAATTCGATCAGGCCCCTCTTCGTTTAGAGTAGACTCCTTTTCCGAAGGGAGGCAAACCAATTTTGGTTTGCCTCCCTTCGGAAAAGGAGTCTTCTCTAAAAACAAAAAAAAAAGAAGAAGACTCCTTTTCCGAAGGGAGGCAAACCAATTTTGGTTTGCCTCCCTTCAAGGCGTTTTCTCTAAAATAAAAAAAAAAAAAAAAAACAAAAAAAAAAAAAAAAAAAAGAAAACACAGAAGAAGACTCCTTTTCCGAAGGGAGGCAAACCAATTTTGGTTTGCCTCCCTTCGGAAAAGGAGTCTTCTCTAAAATAAAAAAAAAAGAAGAAGACTCCTTTTCCGAAGGGAGGCAAACCAATTTTGGTTTGCCTCCATTCGGAAAAGGAGTCTTCTCTAAAATAAAAAAAAAATAAAAAAAAAAGAAGAAGAAGACTCCTTTTCCGAAGGTAGGCAAACCATGCCTCCCTTCGGAAAAGGAGTCTTCTCTAAAATAATAAAAAAAGAAGAAGACTCCTTTTCCGAAGGGAGGCAAACCAATTTTGGTTTGCCTCCCTTCGAAAAAGGAGTCTTCTCTAAAAAAATAAATAAATAAACAATGGGAGCAAACGCTTTCTTTTTACATTAGACCCTTTTGTACCAGAAAAGACAAACAGGAAATCGTAAAAGTTGTCTCCTTTGTAAACAATGACAGAAAATCTACCAACGGTATCCAGTCCCCCTACTCCAAATAAAAGTGAAATTACCGTATTTACCCCAAGTATTCGATTACCCAAACTCCTTACCATACTTGCTCTAAAATTAGAATAAGTACGATTTACTAGCCGACGTTGTGTCTAAAATGTGCTTGATTAGTATCAAACAGTGTAGACCCAGATGAGACGCCGCGTTCTGCCCCCCAGTATTTTTTCTACTGACCGTTCCAAGATGGTTCCTCTATTGCAGTTCTTCTTTGTTTGTGCGTTTGTGGTTTTGTATGTGGCGTTTGTTTTGCTCTGAATTGTTTCTCAGTTCTCCTTCTTTTGGTGCCTCTGGAGTCTTGGTGTTTCTTTCTTGTAGCGTTTTCTGGGTAGAATCACTTATATTTTAGCACTATAGCAAAGACAGGAGTTTAATATGTGCAAAATAGATTAGGGCATATTTGCAAGAGCTATGCGCCCTTCGTCGACTTCTAAAAGATTTACAGATACTGAGTTAAATACTGGGGAATTCACATTAAGAACTTAACACTGAGACTTAAAAGTATCGCAGCAAGCACATAACGTTAAAATTACGTCGATTCAACGTTATTTCAAAGTCAAGGACGTTGACAAGGTTTAAACCGACGTTATTGCAACGTTGTGTGACTTGACGTTGAATCAACGTTGAATCGGCGCTGGGATATTTTTAATTCTATAAAGGGAATGAAAACAGTTTCAGGAGTTGGGGGAGGTAATCCAACTTGCTTCTGTACAAGAAACTAAGCAATTTCTTTCTTTTTAGACTAGAGCCCTTTTCGGAAACAGTTTGATTTGTAGGAATCCAAACAGGACGTAACAACAATTGTAAAAGTCACTGGTGAGTTTATGCAGCCCCCATAATATACATGTACGCATTAAAATGATTCTGATCAGTGGATCAATGCTTTTATCAAGCAATGGATATCTTAACGGTGAATATAAGCCTCACTATAATAAACTTTTATAATATCTTATCAGAGAATATTGTCCATGTACGTTTTTATCTTTGGAATTTTCTTTAAACAAGATACAATACAGGTCAAATATATTAGGATAATAAAAATAAGATCTGCATTCCAATTAAGTAAAGTGATACTGACCATTTTTATCAAAAACTGAATTTTGAAATAGCCAATTGTCATGTAAATCTCCTAAAGAGTATCTGTTTACGTTTAATCACGATCTTTTGATGTACCGCAACGTAAGATAATGTACCTTATAACATATGGGCTTAGCAACATGCGCAGAGTCGTCAGAGTTTTTGCCATCATAAAAACAAGCCTACAATGTATATAATATTGCCCCCCGCCCCCTTTCAAACCCAACTTTTATATAGTAAAACTGGGGTTTACAGGAGTATACATTATGTTTCTTATTTCTGCACAAAAACATTGATTGTGGGTACTCGTTAGAACCGCCTCGCCGAGGCGGTTCTAACGAGTACCCACCATCTATGTTTTGAGCAGAAATATAGAAAATATCAGAATTTTTTTATGTGAAAACTTTCAGTTTTTGGAGGTGAAATTTTCTATTTATTTGAATAGGCGTAATGTATACGCTTGAATCCAAGGACCCCTTGCAAGCACTATAAAAGCCTAGTTAATACTGATCAAAGGCGCTGACAAACACGCTGATTTGAGTCCTCGCTTGGCGCTTATGTCCAAAGGTCAATTTGCTTTCGTCACGGCGCAAATGTTACATTTGATCAGAACAAAAGATAGCTGAGCATCAAAAATAAAAATATCCCTCGACCCCATGAAAATCTGAACATTTCAAAAAGACATACATTTTCTGCAACAGCGTTATTTCTTCTGTATAATACGCAACACCTAAATTTAGTCTGTATTCAACCTCACAGACCATGGTCAGACTGCTCAAATGTATTGTATTTGGATACCATTTATAAGAACGGTGCCTTCTTGCCGCCGATCAACTGATGAATATTATCTAAAACTGATGAAACACAGATAATAGTCGCTACAACAACATTGTCACTTTGCCCAAACAATGTGGCATTCTCCTAAACAATACACTTCTATTCAATATCGTTGTCTTACGGTTGCCACTTGTAAAATCGTTTGTCCTTTACATATTGTTCTTGATTTAATAGAAGATACACTTAAATAAATTACTAATAGATAAGTGTGTATAGAACGAATCGGTGAATCGGTTAAAAGTTGAAAACACGGTAGACGATCACTGCGTTTAAGCCGCAGCGTGAGGAAAGGTACCTTCTGATATGTGCCCAACGAAGACTCAAGTCAGCCTGTGATCTTTGTTTACCGCATTCATAAACTTTGCATCCTTGGCTATCCAAAATGCGGCCAGTTGAGTTTCTGATCAGATTGTGCGAATGCGCAGGCTGATCTGAATCTTCGCTGGATGCACATTTCCGCAGCTATATGTACGTTTCTGACTTTGTAGTTCATATACTGTACATATTCGGTCAGTCATGCGCAGCGAAAACATAGACTGGCTCCAGGCACCAGTAACTAAACATTTTTTTTTTCATAATCCGGTAAATTTGATAATCCTCTGAACTAAAACCAAAATAATATCATGACTATAAAGGCTGGTCACTAGTGACTAGCCTTTATAGTCATGATTTTATTTTGGTTGTTGGTTGGTGCAAACAGGATTATAAGAAAAGAAAACAAAAGATAATTAGTCACTGGAGACTGGAGCTAGTCTAGAGAAAACAGTGTACACATCATACTGCTCCTAAGAGCAGCTGAACAGAGTTTGATCTGTTGTTCCTTGTTCCTGTATTTCAGACATACCAGCAGGTAGTGAAATGGACTTACTGTAATAGTCTTTGTATACGGTCAAACCTCAATAGCTCGAACAGCGATGGCTCGTTTAACATGGCTGTTTCGAATTCGTGTTTGAGTCCATACGAAATTCTTCCGACCGCTCAGGAAAACAAATATTCAAGGATATTTAGGGAACTATTTTTGATCTTCTAGCCAAAATTGGTATGTCGAGTGCACTCATTAGAACCGCCTCGATAAAAATATTTCCCTAAATTGTCCCCATTTGCTTCCTGACCTCATGCTACAATGTATGATTAACCCTCAGTGGCTCGAACTACCTGTGTCTCGAACAAATTTCCAAGGTCACAAAGATTTTCGAGCCAACGAAGTTTGACTGTATTTACCTTTACCACTATCTGGCCTTATTTAGCAGACGACAGAATGGTGCTTTTTTTTCTTTATTTTCCTACAAAATAGGATTTGACATTTCATGAAAATTGTCACTTCATAAACCGGTATTTTATTAGTCTCAGTTAAAATAGGCTTTGACATTTCATGCAAATTCTTACCTTAAAAGACATTTTGCAAGGAATGGCTAAGCCTGATTTGTGGGGAAAATAAGAATAAACATATTTCAAAATGTCATCTGGTCAGAATAATGCTGGATGAGTTGATGTAATGCTAAGCATTGTTATAATGGTAATCTTGTTTATAAAGATTTTGATTAGGTCAAACTAAATAACAAGAAACACAATAGCATTAGAGCCGCGTCACGCAAGGATGTGCCTTCGGGGAATACATGTACCATATTTTACCCTAAATATTCGGATACCTTTACTCCTTACTATACTTGTTTTAAAATTTCAATATGTACAGTGAAACCTGTGCAAGAAAGCCACCTTTTAGATTGACTTTAGTGGTTGATGTGGAAAGGTGACTGTCTTATAAAGGTACATGTCATGTAATTTTGCTAGCAAAATTACATGACATGTACCTTTATAAGACGGTCGCTTTTTTCTCATCAACCACTATTTAAAGTCAGTCTCAAAGGTGGCTCTTTTATACAGGTTTCACTGTACATTGTACTACCTGTTGATGTCTTCAGAATAATGCTGGATGAGTTGATAATATAGAGCCTGATCCGATGCCGTGTTTAGTTGCGTCTGATCTGGGTTTACACTGTCTCTCCGAAGATGTATAAGGTATATTCGGTACAAAATTAACATATACATATCAGCATGCGCATCCGTCCAGTCGTAGACAGTTTTGCTCACCGAGCATCTCCTTTCACGTGGAAGTTACAAATGATATCAGTATGCAGAGGCAACAATTACATGTAATGGTTCTAAATGAATGTTATCTAACATTTGAATACAAAACAAAAGTGTTCGCCTTACTGTGTGGTATTGTTTGTTATCAGTAAACTATATCTAGGAAATACTACAATCTAGAAGTACAGCCTTCTTGAAGCACCAAACGAAGGAGAGATGAGGAACAAATAATGACAAAATAAAGGTCACATCATAAACCACCAACGCACAAACAAAGACTAACTATGACAGAGGAACATTCAGAAGGAGTTACATGTAAGTACTAACAAAAAAGACTGGGTGATAATGGGGAAGTGTTAGGAAAATTGGTCATATTTAAATATACAACTCAATAAAATGAACATGCTTATATTAAAATGTATGGTATCTTTGTCCCGTCTGCGCAAACCCTGCAGCATACATATTTTGATATAGGAGTCAGTTACACTAACAAAATACCAGTTTGATTAACAAATAACGTGCTTCCAGAATTCCCTTTACTTGATATAATCCTTGTTTTGAACCAAACTTCTCAATTTACGAATAAACATTTGTTAATTAACGACACTTCTTCGGCTGTCAGCTCTTAAAGGAAAAAAAATGTGTCTGAGCTGAAAGACAAACCATGCAGTTTGGATCAAAAGCGCATATAAACTGAGACGTTAATGGCGTTTAAAGCTATTAAAACTATTATCAAGGGCGATGCTCTTTGCATACTTGGTGAGATCCTAAATTTATCAATTATAAAATAAAATAATCTTTTCGACGAAATATTGGCAGTTTTCAAATAAAGTCAATACAGGCATATTCAAGAAGTTACATGCACAAAAAAGAAGTTACTACTGCTAAAATATATACCGTATTCGATCTAATTACCGCACATACCCCTATAAGCGCACAGTCGAGAAATTCCGTAGTCTTCAGATTACAGCCAGTGTACTTTTTCTTTACTTCTTTATAAAGGCATATGTTGTGAGTACTCATTTGAATTGCATCGACTTGTCGATGCAATTCAAATGAGTACCCACAACATATGCCTTTATAAATAAAATTAGAAAAACAAAACGCATAATTATCATCAAACAAGGCCTTTTCTGACCTTTTTTAACAGTGTATCCTTAGCAGGTAGATACGTATTTCACCACAGCCGAATGTTCACTGTAATTTTGAAAAATCTAAGCGCACAGTGAGGTAATTAGGTCGAATACGGTATTTAAGATTCGCATGTTTAATTAAGGCTCTATGACATCATAAATCCTCATTAAATATTCCTATTAAATATAACAATTGTCTTTATCTCGTCAGAGTTTGATAAAACCTGCACCATATTAGGTATACCCTTTACAAGCCTTGCACTTCCTTTCAACTATTATAGCAACCTGAAAATAACAAGAGGACTACAACATAGAAACGAGAATGTTTTTTCGACATGTAAACAGGTGTCCCTTCCCTTTAAGAGTACTGCTTTGTACAGTTAGTCGGGGTTATTAATACACAGGAATGACATACACCGCTATTTACAATACGGAAATGGTCGTAACTATTTACAACATTCAAAGTGCCTAACAGGTTTTCAGGTTACAGAGCGGACACAAGTATATTTAAAATGTTCAAAGGGCAGTAATTGCAAAAGTAGGTAAACAAGAGTTATGTTTTTTGTTTGTGTTTTACATGTCATCTAATGGTGTTTAACGGTTCTGTAAAGTTTAATGGAAACAGCTCACACAGTTCTCAAGTTACCAAGTGGACATTAGTATTTGAACAAAATCACTATTAACCATATTCAAAGGGCCATAATTTCAAAATTAGGTAAACCAAAGTTATGGTTCTAATCTTCTGCACGTTGCGTTATCAGGCTTTACATTTCTGTACAGTTTAGTAAAATATCTCAAACGGTTTTTAAGTTACAGATCGGATATGAGTGTATAACCAAAATCACTATTTACCATGTTCAAAGGGTAGTAAGTCCAACAGTAGGTAAACCACAGTTATTTTCTTGTGTTTTGCAAGTTATTCCATACTGGTAAACATTTCTGTAGAGTCCTGTGAAAATGTCTCAAACGGTTGTTACAAAAAAAGAAGAGCAATGATAACGCACAACGGCACAGTTGCAATAGCCACAATTAAACAATGAAGAACTGCAACAGAAGACCCGCCTCGGAATGGTCAGCAGAAACAACTAGGATTTAACCCATTTAACCCATTTATGCCAAGTGGAATCATCTACCTCTCTCTTTTTTAAGGGTGTCTGGTATATTGTGCAGTTTAATCATGTATTACAGAAATTCCTGTAAATGGAAACAGTATTGATCAGATGCCGCGATCTGCAGCGTCTGATCTGAGTCTGTACTGTTTGCCTACGTCGCTAGCTTTACGCGATCGCAACTTCCCTCTCTAATCTGATGGAGCTCCAAATTACAAATATGGACTCGGTCCGCGTCGGGTCAGTGAAACATCACAGTAAAACATAAATAGTCACAATACTGCAGTAAAACAAAGAAGAGAGCTCAATGACAATCTGGAATCAGAGCAAAACATCAGGAAAACATACCTATATAATTTTGACCCCTTTAAACCCCACTTTTATATAGTAAAACTTGGGTTTATAGGGGTATACATATTTTTTTCATATTTCTGCTCAAAACATAGATAGTGGGTACTCGTTAGAACCTCGACGAGGCGGTTCTAACGAGTACCCACAATCTATGTTTTGAGCAGCAATATGAAAAAAAAATATCAGAATTTGTATCTGAAAACTTTCAGTTTTTGGTGGTGAAATTTTTCATATATTTAAATAGGCATGTTTTCGTAATGGAAAATCACGAGTTGGATCATAATGGGCCCGACCACAGGCAGCAATAGTCAGGCGCCAACCTTTTGAAACAGATTGTTGGTAGGAGCCGCTATTTAGTCTGAGGTCAGGCCCATCGACGTAGTTAAAGAAAACAAAAGTACCACCCACAATTGGATTACAATACATGCATGCAGTATTCTGTATAACATTCATTTTACAACCTGGTCTTTTTTATAACTAACTAGAAAAGGACACGCGCAAGCGTGGATATTAAATTTTAATCCATCGGACAGATTTCAACTTGAAAAAAGAAAGTTCCAAGGTTATTTTTTATTATCATTTTATTCGGACAACGTCAGTCATATCGCGACGGTGTCTGGATGAGACAGGCAGCTCAATACTCACTTTAAGAGTGCTGCCTCACTCACATATCACACCTCAGACACATGACGTGACCGACATTCCACCCAGTCACATTATACTGACACCGGACCGACCAGGCAGCTGCTCAGGCTGATATGTGCGCTGGGTGCACATGTTATTTTGTTGATTTTTTCATGTGAAAAGGACCCGGGCCCGCGCAAGCGCTGGTATGACATTAAGTTCTAATCCATCGGACAGATTTAAACATGAAAAAAGAAAGTTTTATTTATTTTTCTTTTTATTCAGACTTAATGTCGTTTTCAACAATCTTTTAGTTATATTGCGACGGTGTCTGGATGTGACTGGGAGTTAAATGCTCACTTTAAGAGTGCTGCCTCCCTGACATATCACACCTCAGACACATGATGTGACATTCCACCGTCCCATTATACTGACACCGGACCGACCAGTTCCGCTTTCTCAATTCCAAGCGCAAACGAAAGAACAGCTAATACCATATTTAAAGTCTTTGGTATGACTCGGCCGGGGATCGAACCCACAACCTTCCGGACGCAAGCCGGACGCTCTAGTAACTGAACCACTGTGCCAGTGGCTTTGAAGATAATCGGCCTGCTGATTTAAACGGTTTTTACCATAACTGAACCAGCGCACGACAACGCCAACAAAATGACTGGGCTGCCAGGGAAGAATCAGTTCAACATGGTTATCCGCACAGTCTGATCAGTCTTCACTGTGCACTCAATGGGTTGCTAAGTAGCTAAGGTTTCTATGGCTTTGGAAAATAAAGAATTGAATTGTAGACAGTGAAAACTGATCAGACTGGGCAGATGCCCAGGCTGGTCTGAGTTTCCGCTGGGTGCATATGTCATTTCGTTGGCGGCACATATATGCAGTGTTGCCGCTAGGAACAATGTGGTGGGGCCATTTGTTGACCCCATAACCATTGTTAAAGGGCCATCACCTATTGTAAGGGATTCTGTTTCCTTAAATATTAGCAGCACGACTTAATATTGAGGTTCATCAAGGCCCCTTGTCCCATACATGCTTTTAGGTGGAGAAATAGCTCCTTGTCCTCCTATAGTATATCGGCAAGGCGGATATCAAGATGACATGGCTGGATCATTTTAACAAATGTTTATTCTCCAAATGTTTCAGAGGCTTTATATGAAATTGGATTTTGGTTGACCCAGCGGTTTTTGAGATGTTCGAAGAGTGCGGACGATGGAGCCTGCCTATACTGTAAGTTCACCTATAGGCTTAAAAACAGGATACAAATCAAAAGGGATTGGTTCACGAATGACAAAATTCTGCCCTATTTAATATATTGATGAAAACTTTTCTAAATATAAGTCAATATGGGACATCTTCAAAAACAACAAAAATAAGTTTGAAAAACCAGTTGTAATTGTTGCTATGGCAACAACAATACACTACATGTTGTTTTGTAAAATTGTTTGTCTTTGATAGATTTCATGGCAGCAATCTGAAAACAATGTAATTAAAAGCATGATAGTGTTATAGTTGTTAAATATTGAAACACACATTTATGAACAAAATCAACATGAGACAGAAATTTATGTTGATATGGCAATAGATATGTCGAATTTATCCCTTAAAAGCACATAGTTTTATTTAATATATTTTGTTTACACTGCAATTCTATTTTTGTCACCACTTTGATTGTCAATACTGGATAAAATTTAGAAAGAAAAAAAAAAGTCGGTAAGGTCAATCTGCATCAGCGCTTGTATTCGAGAAGTCACGGCGGTGCACAGCGAAGCCGGGAGCCAGTGCACGTGATCTTTTTATACGTCATCTATTTATTATGGAGTCGGAAAATTCAAGAAATATATACAGCTACTTTGGGAGAATTTGAAAAATAAGTATTGTTTTTTAAATTAAAAAATCAGAGAAAAGCAAACAAAATTCCATAAATCTCAAATCAAAATTATCAATGAGGGCAATATGCTGACGGATCAGTGTTGAAACCATGAAATATATGCCCATAGAAATATCAGTGCAATTTTACTTTCTCAGCTGAAGGTTTTCAGGAAATTAATTTTTGAGTTTCAGTTACAAAAACAGTAAAAATACAGCCTGATCAAACCCACCTCAGAGTTACCCGTAAGGCTGATCTGTGGTGTTGAACTTCCAACAGTTTTCACTGAAAAGAGGAACTGTTGAGATCCTGTGAGATCCTATGATTATAAAGAAATACAAAGGGCATCTTTCATTTCTGCCCACGCATGGATTTTTCTGAAACTTTGTATAATAATAACAAGGCATATGCAACCTATGAAAATGTGCTTATTTAATTATATAATAAAAAGTTGGACTCAGGACGCAACCTTGCCTCACCCTCGCCCCCCCCCCCCCCCCCCCCCCCCATGAGCTGATACCTGTCTCCAAATAAGTATGTCATACATCTTAAGTTTAATTTAGTTTTAAGATTTTTGCGCTGTGCTGAATGGTGAACACCATAGTAATTCTATTGGTACCACAAAAAAATATAT
Organism: Anodontia alba; assembly: GCA_964016985.1. Lineage (NCBI taxonomy): Eukaryota > Metazoa > Mollusca > Bivalvia > Lucinida > Lucinidae > Anodontia > Anodontia alba. The sequence goes on along the minus strand of OZ024825.1, from coordinate 44,014,609 downwards.
TTAATTAAAGTTAACATTTTCTGATAAATTGATTATAAAAAGTCTGAATTTTTTACCAAAAAATGAAAAAAATATCAAAATTAAACTTTCAAAATTAAAATCTTATAGTCTTTGTCAAGATTTCATACTACCAGGAAAATTTGCTACATATATCCTCTATAGCTGTGCCAAATTTCATAAAAAATCAAAACCGGTAACATTGTCATTTTAGGCCTTGAATGGATATAGGTCGATTTTTACAAAATTGACTATTTTGTTACATTGATAAAAAACAGTAGAGAAAGGCAGTGTTATCAAACACTTCTAACACTTAACAAATCAAAGAGAGTTTAGACAACTCGGAATGAATATATCTTGAGCTACCCATTAAATTTTTATGACTTTCTATTACTTGCCTTCTATTTATATGGACTCTGACTAACCAACAATTACAAATGTAGACAGCATAACAAATTAAATCTAAAGAAATTCTAATTAACAAATTAGGCTTAACAAAATCTTACGCTTTAATTCATGTCAGCAAATCATTGAGCATTTTGTATAATTACTTCCCAAAAGGCATAAAACTAAAATAGGTGTAAAACAGGGGTATCCATTCTCACCATTACAAAAAAGGCATAAAACAGGGAGATCCATAATCTCCATTGTCATATTAAGAAGATGTGCAAACGTACTATTGCAAGTAGTTGTTGTTTGTTTGTTTGTTTGTTTGTTTTGAAGAAGGATAAGCATCCCCATCAACAGATTTTAGGATTTTTGGAGATTTGCTTCTGGACTGGTGAACTCTAACCAAACTAAGAACGCTTTAAAAGAAAATAGTACCTATAGACAACTTCTGATATATCTATAGCTTGCTTGCAAGCCTATATTGTATTTTGAAATTATGAACACTGGATTTCGTGTCCTGTAACATGTTCAAATGTGTCACTTCAATCGGTATTTCCTGCGATCGAATTGACACTGACACTGGAGTTTTTCTCTTTGTTTCAACAGTTATTTTTGATGACAGCAGCACAGAATACTGTTTATGTGGTCTTAACTTTTGCTATCAGAAAAGCAGATCTATCCTTTCTTCCTTACAGTAAGCATATATGAAATTGTTTCTGTTCTGCATAAGTTCTATTCTAGTGCACATAGTTTGACTTAAACAACAAATTGGTGTTCTGTAGTTCTTCATGTTAAAGCTTTAAGATTTTTCCAAAGGTTGTATGACATTCATATCTTAGTCATTTGCCTAAGGACTTCCATACTAGTTTGAAACTCCGCCATATGTTAATTAACACAGGAGTTTAAAACAGCTAACTTGTGTGGTCTTAATGTGAATCTAAAGGATGTATTGAAGAGTTTTTTTTAACAGTTTTCATGCATTTGGTTGCTGGCAGTTCTATGGTATTTAATTAATTCTATTTTCACCTTGTCTCTGTTTTTTGTGTTGTAATACGTTTTGAAAGGAGGCTTTCAGTATTCAAGTTTTGTTTTAGTTCTTATACTTAAATTCTTTCTTCCATTGAATATTTTAGCTGAATATAATTTCATTCTTCTTAATACCAACTGCTCTTACTTTCTTTGTTGTTCTTCGCTGATCATATTTCTGAAAAGTTATTCTTTCATTATAGAAAGAGTACTAAAGTATTTGGTCAGCAAGTGCATAGATCTTACCTAAAGAAACAGTACTAAGCTTGCATGTGTCCATGTGACACAGACTTTAGTTGTTCATTACTGATTGTATTTAAGCTGTAGTGTTTTTTTCCAATATTGAGTGTCTTCGTGTGTGTTTTGTACCAGCTGTTAAATCTTCTGCTGTGGTTTTGACAATATTGTGCTTTTTTGTATTTACTAAGCGTGAATGAGTAGTCACAATATTGCCTGTTTATATCAATTCTTTTTGTTACTCTGTTATTTTTGATGCATTTATCCGGTTTACATCAAAGTTTATAGTTGATTTTTGGACAAGAAGTCCACATTGTTGTATTTACTCATAAATCCATTGAAGACTAACAATTCTGAATGTTGAAATCAACAGACATGGACCCTGAAGATTTTAATCAGGTGTCCTAGGATAGTAATCATTACTTGGTAAGCAAGTTGTGCCCACCATGCCTATCTGCCTGAATGAGTAACTTTAAAGCTAGAGCCAGGTTTCATAATCATCATCATCAGTTACAAGACTGTTATCTGCTTTTTATTATCTGATAAATACTTCCAAAGTCAAGTATTTGTAGTGGAATCCTATATATACAGATACAGAGAACTTGCACTCAGTGTCTGCATGGTCTAGATCATGTAAACGAAACGTTTTTTTTTTTTTTTTTGGACATGGTGTTCAACAAGGTGCAATTCAGTCAACTGGATATAAATAAATACGTACAATTATGGTATGAACTTCTTATACAAATCATACTATATCATGGTAATCCAAACTGAAAGCTATTGATAAGTTGACTTTACACGATACTTCTTTTACATGAGTATTGGGTAATTTCATATTTTCCGACTCAGGACTATGTGTATTCAGGCTGTTCAAACAACATGTTACCGGTCTTTAATTTTTATGAAATTTCATGTGTTTATTCCTAATACATATGGAATTTTTTTTATGCTGAAATGGTGTCTTGACAAGAATCGGAACATGGTAAAATTGCAGATAATATCTGGATAAATACATAACCTGCAGCTGAAATATGGGGCTACCGTTCAACTTACGTTATTGCTCCAACACTATTGCTAAGTACATGAAGCCATCCATAGTATCAAAACATGTACTAATGATGGTCTTAATTAATAAAACATTCCAGCATCTGAAAAATGAAATCCTGTTTACTGTACGAAGGTTAATATTAGGGCACCCCCTGATTTGGTAGTGGCCGCGTATAAAACACCTTAAATTTATAATGGAACTACATTTAAAAGCCAATGCCTCATAATCATCAGTGTTATACCCTAGGCAACCATTGTGCAGAATTTCATCCAATTCCAAGCGTGGGCAGAAACCAATGTAAATTTCCTATACCGTGTAAGAGCCCCTTTAAAATCGCGTACACCGTTGCCTAATTGATGAGAAATGACACCACGCCTTATAGGAGGTAAATAAAAACATTGCTAGCCTATGCATTTTTTTTGCAGTTAGCAGCCTGACTAATATAATTCGAGAATTTTAATTGCTGTAAAGAAAAGAGGAATGGTGTGCCCGGTTAAAAAAACGTGTAATCGTTTTGTGTTTGTTAAGGATAACTATGCACAGTGATAATGATTGTTCTTGTGATCTTAACATTAATGTAATACTAGCAGAAATTTCTGTGTTACATGTGTAGATTACAAAAAAAAAAAAAAAAAAAAAAAAAAAAGAACTTGCACGAAGTTGTGTGACAAGCGTTACAATGTACCATTTTTTTCTTTAGTTTTACATTCCTTTTCTTTTATCAGATATGTAAGGGCATACTTGATGTCTCTAGAGATCACCTTCTTCAAGACTTATAGCACCAGTCTACCACAAACCGACGCAGAACACCTCATCGTGTCTCTTATATTTTATTTGCGACATTTTGCGCAAGTACGAAGCTACAGTTCTTTCCTGATTTGACTTGCACGGGATGTATCTAATTTTCCGGAACGCTCCGATAACGAAAAGATAGCGCTTTGAAGGCGTGGAATACAAAATAGTTTTGAGAGTTACTAACTCCAGCACAAGCTATGTGCTGGTCTACTAAATAAAATTGCGTTTGTGAACCCTGCTGTTTTTTTTGTTTTTTTTTTGTCAAAGATTTATAAATAATACGCTTTATTGCTTGCTTTGTAAACAGTTGTAGCATTGAGATAAATATTCCACCAAAACCCTTCAAATATGTCTAGGACTGATTGAATTTTGTAACTGTCATGAGGAGCGTTCGACCATTATCAGAAATCAGGCACACTAGGAGCGCTTCAGGAGAAATGAGACAACGTGTTCGACCCTTTAGTGTATGCAGAAACATCCGAGAACCAAGGGTATGATACCTTAACAAATTATTTTAGAATTAAGAAGTACAATTAGACTTTCAGTGGATGCAATTTTGTAACAAAAATGTTTGGTTCTCTTCCAAAAACACACCTATGCTAAATTTATGTTTTTTTTTTCTAGTAGACTCCTTAAGAGCTTAATATGTAGTGAAGCAAACAGGAAGTTACAAAACCTAAAAAAAAAATGGCAGATAGTCTACCACGCATATTAAATCCCCTTAAAAGTATCTTAGTGTTTAAATATATTATGCAATATAACTGGTTGCGCTGCCTTGATACGCATGTTGATCCGAGCTTCAATTTTTCGTATATGACAACGGGCTCTTTTCAAAGTTGTGCTTTATTCATCTTGGGACTGCTGTAAGCGTGCGGTAACATAAAAGCACAACAACTGCTTGGCAAAACAGAATAGAACGTATCCGAGAAAGGTGAGATCGCGGAATACCAGAGGACACGAAGAGGTGGGGGGCGGGGGGGGGGGGGGGGGATCTTTAAGCAAAACCACAAAACAACAATTTGATTATGAACAAAATAGAACGGCAATTTGAGGGAGGGGCAAAAAACGTGGACGAGTGGGAGGGACTGAAGGGGGTGGGGGTGCGGGAGGGGCGTTCAACCATCGTCCTGTGTCCTCATTTGTAATGTTTGCCATTTTTCTTTGAGTGCTTCTGTCAGACTGTGCTTTATCAAATGGTGCCTTTCCTAGGCAACATTATCCCTAACTCATCCATCTATCAGCATACACAGTCATCTAAATGTTGGCCCATTTATGTTTGGTGTCCCATAAAAGAAACCTTGGCTGAGTGTGCAGACCCAGATCAGATACCGCAGAAAGCGGCACCTGATTAGGTCTACAAAGTTTGCTTTAAATGCAGAAATTGCTATAAAGCATGATAACAATAAAATCAAACTAGTCACCCCTTCTATTAATGATGGTCCACTCCAAAAAATTAAGAGCCCGCTCGGCATAGATGGGTTAATTTTGATGATTAAAAGTAAAGATGAGAACTCTGCTGCAAGTATAAATTGAGTCAGCGAACAACAAAACCTACAATGCGATTTGTGCTTTCGCACAGTCTGTTCAGAGTCTTCGCAGATCGCATGTGCATACTACAGTCTCCGGGCTACCCAAAGAAGGAAACCCGAGAACCCTTGCGAAACTGGGAGATATACAGGCTGATCTGAGTCTCTGCTGGTCACACAGGTCTTATTGTAGATTTTGTCGTGCGCTGGTTCGAAAGAATAAATGGTTCAGTCATGGTGAACCCATCTACAGACAAATAAGTTCAGATTTAGGAGTGTCGTCATTTAGTCTGCGGGCTGATCAACCGTTGTGCAAAAAGAGACGTTGGCACATTATTATATTTGATGCGGTTAACCTTCGACCAAGAAGTATTTCGGTAACACCAGCGTCAATTCCAATGGATCGCAACATCAGAAAACGTACCTTCGGACCTAGGTGCCCAAGGAGGATTCAGATCAGCCTGCGTAATTGCGATCTGATCAGAATCGTCACTTGGGACATTTAGTTAAGCAAGGATGCAAATTTTCTTCATGTGGACAACATCGATTCTGATCAGACTGCGCGGTCTTACTGTCTGTTCAAGAAACAATAATGTAGTGTGCAACACTGCTGCCGCCTCCTAGTCCATGTTTGAGCGATATTCTATTTTTAGATAAATTAAAATGATCTAAATGAATCCCCTGCGCACCCCCTCCCCCCCCCCCCCCCCACACACACACACACTCCCTCCTTGCACTTGTCCCCTACATAAAAATTAGAAAACTGTTGTTGTTTTTTCTACAAATCGTTTTATGGCAGTTCCTTTGTTCCATTTCGTTTTTCGTCACAAAAACATGACTAAGTATATAATTTTGACCCCCTTAAGCCCCACTTTTATACAATAAAACTTGGGTGTAAAGGAGTATATATTATTTTTCTTATTTGTGCTCAGAAACATAGATTGTGGGTACTCGTTAGTACCGCCTTGCCGAAGCCGTTCTAACGAGTACCCACAATCTATGTTTTGAGCAGAAATATGAAAAAAATCAGAATTTTTATCTGAGAACTTTCAGATTTTGGTAGTGAAATTTTCAATATATTTGAATTACAGGCTTGTTTTCGTAATGCTCGGTGGTTTCATATGTTGTGTTTATGTTATCATTGTTTGTTTCTCATCCCCTCTTCATTTGGTATTCCGGGAAGACTGTGTTTCCTGATTCTGGGATTTCCTAGGTATTTTCAGTTATATTTTGATACCATCGATCTGCTTTTTCCTAAGATTCGGACAGCATGAACTCTCTCACAACACAACAGAAAATAACTCAACAAGAGGAGACATATCATTAAGTCGCACGAACATTGAAATGATATATCGCCATATTGGTGAGAAGGAGATATTAAGACCATCCGAATTGCCTGCCGAGCTTTATCGACTGGCCTTGTTCATTTTAATAGAATATAATTCTGAAGCAAGCTTTTAGACAGAAACCATACTTACTCCAAACTTGCAAATCATCTAAGAGTATGCTGTTCTAATTTCATTACAAACCAACAAAAGGTTGGGGTTAGGTGATGTGTTTTGGGGGGGAGGGGGTGGGGGCGGGGAGGTTATTGTCAAATACAGAGGGCAGTGATAGGAATCCACATATTTGTTTTTTGTTTTTTTGCTTTTTCTTGTTTTTTGTTTGTTTGTTTATTTTGTTTTTGTAAGAAATACATGAAGAGAAAACAAATCAAGTGTTAAATATATATATAAAATAACACACACACACACACACACACACACACACACACACACACACAAATTTCCTTAAGTGAAAGCTATTATTAACATATAAATGAATTTATGCAGTAACACAGACCATGAAATAGATTGTAAACTGAACTAAGCCTTAATTTCGTCTATATTTTTATTATTTAATCTTCGTTGTTTATCTTTTATGTTGCACCCTGTGTAGTGCGACCTTGGAACCGGACAGAACATGACGTTATATAAAACTGGTCTGTTTTGAAATATTTTGATGACCATTTGTTAAAATGTAATCTCGAGAAACCAACAATTAGGGCCAGGCGACTGTCGTAGAGGACTGTCTGTTAAAATAGTATTGGATAACCCATTACTACAGCAACCATAAAACAATTATAGAAGATTATTTCATGAGTTCTGACGTCAAAAAGTAAAATACTTATAACGTCAGTACAATACAGGAATAAGATTTTCTGACAGGCACTATATTTATATATAAAAACCCGTTTAAGGCCTCCCTGGGAATCAATAAACACCTATCAGAGCGAAAATCGGAATCTTGGTTTTATTCAGACTCTTTATATGACAGCAATGTAATTTGCAGGGCTCCATTCGCACGCTAGCACTGAGCGGAATTCGATTTTCCAAAATACCAGAGTGCGTTTAATGATCCCAAGGAAATTAAAAATAAAACTAGACTATTTGCATCGTTTACATTGATAAAACATTAACAGTGATAAAGTGTATGTTTTACATTGATAAAACGTGTTCATGCTGTCTGGGGATGTCCCTACCTCACGTTACGTTATTTTCAGGGAGCAAGTCACATGTATGTAAAGACTTTTAAGACTGTGTTGTCCAGGAGTCAGTCATTTTAGTCTGTACAATACAATTCTGATCCGACGAAATGACTACTTCTTCAATCTGTTTCAGAGACTAAATACTGCTGTCTGCGGTCGGGCCTATCGTGGGCGAGCCTGAGGTTTCTCGTAAATAAAACTGGTTTAACCTCCCCCTTTACCTCGCCGCCCCTGTAGTTTTCCAACTGACTGTTAAAAGGCGGTTCCTCTATTGCAGTTATTCTATGTTTATGCGAGTTGATTTCATATGTGGCACTTGTGGTGTCCTTATTCGTTCCTGTTCTCTCCTTCCTTTTGTGCCTTGGTGTCATTTCCTGGGTATCCTCACTTATATTTTTACTCTGATTTCAAATCAACATTAATCTCACTATTTTCTTTCATCGCAGTTTTATGATTATCTGTGTTTTATGGTTCACAGACGAAGTGGTGAATCTCTGATGATGTCGAGGACCCCATGCGAACACATATTTTTAACTTGGAGCTGCATCAGAATACAGAGTAAATTTTCTATCCGTCGAGTAAAACTAGTTTAAGACCCCTGAACTTGTTCCGCTGGCCGTTCCGAGGCGGTTCCTTTGTTACATTCCTTATGTGTTTGTATATCGATTATTGCAATTGCTTCATATTCCCCACGATCCAGTAGCACTACATGAAATACTAATTCTCTGAATAGACTTCTGTAAGGTAGTTGTTATTGGTCTGCAAGATTGCGCATTAGATAATGTGTTTGCAATAAACCGAATAGTACATGCAAAGAAGCGAAAAATAATAACTACAATAAGCAGACTAATCGAGAATCTTAAATTGTTGATGTCTTTCAGTGGCGAAATATATTTAAAGTTTTCCGTTTGGTTGGAAAGTAAGGTGCGGTAGTCTCCCACAGCTGATACTTGCAAGAATAAATTTAAAACTGCCAATACCACGCAGTAAATTTGATTAAATCCATGTCATGCAAAATAGTATCTTTGGCTTGTAAGTTGAAAGCAAACTATGTTCTCTGAACAGGGTTTATCTCAATTACGTACATACAGCTACATAAAATGTATGTCACAGCTTTCTAGATAAACCGAGAGAGGCGCTTCTTATGAGTACCAGCAACATGTGTTTTGTGAAGAAATCAGAACATATCTATCATGAGGCTATCACGGTAGTTTCATCATATACTATGGAAAAGTAGAAAGACTGTTTAATAAGCTCATAAGAAACACTTTATACAGTAAAATGGTTGTCAGAAGTAACAGACAAATTAAAAAAGCTGGTTTAGAAATTGCAAAATTCTAAACTCTTTATAATGTAGACCCATACATACCTTAGTTCGGTTACACATTACATGGACGTTAACGTCATATGGAAGGCCGAGTTAAGATCGCATCGGTGCAATTTAATAGAAAAAAACCTTGTGTCACTGGATCAACAGAACAGAGCGACGAAAAACCACTTACCTTAATAATGGATGAAAGTAGTCAAGACGTTAGCAGATAAAAAAAAACAACAACAAAAAAACTCTAAATATACTATCTCTGTCAATAAAATTGATACCCATATTGAGATATGCAACATACGTATTTATATTTGCATTCTTACAATCCTACCAAAGTTGAAGAATGATTCTCTGTCAAGTTAAAAACATATAATCCGGTCACGAATGGCATACCGTGTACCACAACGCTATTTTAAACATTATATTTATTGTCATCTTAGTATATATTAACCAATCAAATGTGGCGATGCTCTTTCGATCCGCTGTAATAATAAAGGTAAGAGAAAAGTTCAGGGAGTGCCACACTCACAAGCCGCAGTCCCTCCAAGACACAAAGTGGAAGAGAAAACAGACAAAACCAAACAAGCGCAAATCGAACAAACGCACGAAAAGCACCAATATTTGCTCTCTCTTCCCATAGCGAGGCAATCGCAATGCTAAAAGGACTAAAAAAACACACCAAAAAATCACAAGGCAAGACTTAAAACAAATCGCCTCGTAGAATAAACCACAAAACAACAATGAGCAAGACCAGCATCGGGACCACCGCCTTAGAACGGTCAGTAGAATAAACTACCGGGGATTTAAAACAATTTCACGGTAAGCCAACTTACCCCGGCGCCCCTGGGCCCCGATGCTACTCTTAAAAGAAATATATAAAAAATCAGTTCGCATAAAGGCTCCCAACTCAGTCAATGCATCAAAGCTAAAATATAAAATCAAATTAATAACTATGATAAACAAATAAGAGTACTCACGGCGAATTCTACTATGTGCCAGAGTAAATGAAAACCAATAGTTGAACCACGCCGGGCCAAGTCAAAGATATACCGTCAAGCCCCAGCCCAATGGTTAAAAATTTACGAAGAGGCCGTCATTGAGTCTGAGGCCCAAACCACAGCCGTGCAATTAAAGAGTGAAGCATAGCCATCAACAATGAGTGGGTTGATAAGCCGCAGCCCTTCTCAGACACTAAAAGTAAGAGGAAACAGACAAAATCAAACAAGCGCAAATCGAACAAACGTACGAAAAGCACTAAGATTAGCACTCTCTTTTCCAAGCGAGGTAATCGCAATGCTAAAAGGGCTGAAAACACAAAAACAAAATAACACAAGGCAAGACTTAAAATACATCGCCTCATAGAATAAACCACAAAGCAAAAAAGAGTAAGACTAACACCGGGACCACCGCTTCAGAACGGTCAGTAGAATAAACCAACGGGGGGTTAAAGCACTTCTACAGCCGACTAGCTTCACCCTGGGTCCCGATGCCACTGATAATCACAACTAGTAAAACAGAAAGCAAAATGAGCAGTTGTTGAAGGTGAACAAAATGCTAGCATCACAACACAACTAATAAAACAGAACGCAGAGTTGGCAGTTATTGAAGACGTTCCATTCTCAGTGTTTTGAATTCTATTTCATAATTCCTGTAGAATGACAGCTTTCATAATGATCAGTTCTTGTGAAAATATAAATGAATTTACCAAGGAAAGGCACAATCACGAAGAAAACATTTTCAGAGATACTCAAATTAAATAACAACAACACACAAGGGTACGGCACAACCACGCAGTTGCAACAACCTACACATACTAAAGAACTGCAACAGAAGAACAAAACATGCATACTTATACCAGGAAAATGCCACATCCATGAAGCACATCCCACAGAAGGAAAAAAAACTGAGGTGGGTGAGGCGCGGTTAAACCAGTTTTATTCGCGCGAAACCTCACGAAACCGCCTTGGATCAGTCAGCAGAAACAACTACTGGGAGACTTAACCCATTATAGACTGAATAATCTCTCCCCCACTATATATTGAAATTGTCCAATTTCAATTTTAGGTATGTCAGGCTATGTCATTTAGATATTCCTAGAGAGAGAGAGAGAGAGAGAGAGAGAGAGAAACAGACAGACAGAAAAAAAAACAGCTAAACTATTTGCAAACAGTGGAGACCCTGATCAGACTCCGCGTTCTGCGGCGTCTGATCTGAGTATGCACTGTTTGCCTATTACTTTTTTAGTGGTTCCAGACTACAATTGGTTAAACAAGCTTTACTTGAAACCTCGCCCTAATTTGTTTCATTTAAGCTACCGTGAAGCCAAAATAGAATAACCAGGAAACGGATGCTGTTTCCATGTTTTAATTAAGGCACTAGCAAGAGACCATAGGCAAGCGTTCCTTGAAATTATAACGGTGGTTTATAATTTAGGGGTCTTCGGGGCATATACCTAAAGAGAAATCTCAGATTTTAGTTTTTGCACTTTTACAGTCTGATTAGGTATTTTCCTTCCCAAACAGTATAAATAAACTCATAAACGCAAAATTATCACACATATACACGGGTTGATCTGGGCGTTTCACAAGATTGATAAGTTGTCGAAGGCAAACGGTCGACTGCAGAGAGAAAACTGTGATATTGTTACGCAGCCTGACATTCTGTGAGTAGTATAAAGTCTTGGAATAGATTTCATATTTAAGATAACACAAAGGCGTTTTGTACCTTACGCTTTGGATAGGCCCATTTCAAACATTACGGATATGTGTTTTTTTGTTTATTATTATTATTATTATTATGTTTGCCATGTTCCGTCTTTTGTAGAAACCCTTTAATGTAAACAGCGAGGACCCTGATGGAAGGCCGCAGAACGTCCCCAACCCTCCCCCCACCACCCCTCTCTCAGAAATACTTTATATCAAGGTCTTCTTTTTTTCTGAGATGCTAGTTCAACTCAAATTATTTTCATAGTCATAAATAGCATATGCCTTTAAACAGACATCTTGCTTCTACACCAAATGATTCAAGTGGTCAATTTGTTAGTACCTAAATGCATTTAATTGTTTGCTGGTGACGTCATAGTTTTGCATTGTAAGAAATGATCCGAAATATTTACCATGTACATCTCCAAATATATGTCTGATTGTGGTCAAAAAGTGTCGAGTTGTACTTCAGAGTGCTTAAAAGTAACAACTTCTGACCAAATATATGTCTGATTGCAGTCAAAAAGTGTCGAGTTATACTTCAGAAGTGCTTAAAAGTAACAACTTATGATTCGGTGAAATAGGTAAAAAAAATTACATTCCATTAAATTAACAATCGAAAAGTCAATTTGAGACCTCAGGAACCGATACAATCAGATCCACATCAAATTCTCAACACCAAAGGGAAAGACAGACAATTACAATTTAATAACCACAAAAAGAATAGACGGCAAGCAGAATTAGCAGCCATTTCCACCAAAAAAGATGGCAACTCTGTTACCCAAAGTTAACTGAATATCTTTAACTTACATTTATTGTTAAACGAAAAACATTTGTAAGTGAAACACTACAAAACATTTAACAAAAAAGTGCCACAATGAAAGTGCCACCTTAGAATAAATAAAATTTGTAATAAATTACTGAGGAACAGCACGAAAACATGTGTATATAGATTTGACCCCCTTTAAACCCTACTCTTATATAGTCAAACTGGGGTTTACAGGGGTATACATTAATTTTCCTATTTCTGCTCAAAAGCATAGATTGTAGGTACTCGTTAGAACCGCCTTGCGGAGGCGGTTCAAACAAGTACCCACAAACTATGTTTTGAGCCGCAGTATGAAAACTACCAGAATTTTTCATCTGAAAGTTTTCATTTCAGATTTCCTTGCCGAGGCGGTTCTAACAAGTACCACAATCTATGTTTTGAGCAGCAATATAAAAACTACCAGAATGTTTCATCTGAAAGTTTTCATTTTTTGGTGGTAAATTTCTAAGTATATTTGAATAGGCGTGTTTTCGTAATGCATTTATAGTGCGACGACAACGGATATCCAGCATTTCCAACTTGAATACTGATCTGTCCGCGCCAGTTTCTGGGTGAATAAAATGCTTTCGTGGCAAAAACAAGTTGATTGTCACTACAAGCTTGTTTAAAAAATGCATTATTCTGAAAATCACTCTAACAATATAGACCACAGCATATCGTTTTTCCTTATACATTATGAGATAATATGGGGTCTACATTACATGGTCTTGTTAGCATAATGCGCTGTTGTCTTACAACAGAAACATGCACAGCGAGAGCATTAAACGACTTGCCAAGCGACCAGTTTCCTCTTCCCCAAGTGAAGTGATCACAAAGCCAGAAAAGACAGAACTAACGCAAGAAAATGGAACAAAAATAACTCCGCAACCAAAGGTCACGAAGTACTACAAGAAATAAACAATGTCAGAACCAACATATTCATGTATTCAACATTCGGTAAACAAATCACATAGTAATAATAACTTGGATTACATTGTAATTGAAAAATTTATTAATGCTTTATATTCAAATACTTCGGAAAAAAGTAAAACAGTACTTACAAATGTACGGAACTGCAAACCACATCGACCCGCCCTCCCTTTTATTCGTACGTTAACTTGTCTACCTTGCTGACCGTATATAGAATATATTCTACGTTTTTTATCGTGTCCTGATAAACTGTTGGCATGGCATGTGCAAGTGGAAACTAAACATATTACAAAGTATGTCTTTTGCGCGACTCAAAATAAGCCCCGACACGAGAAAGGGTATCTTCGGTAACTGCGAAAGATTAAGATCAGCAAGCAGATCTGATTAGGAATTTTGCTTTGCGTCTTATACTATCCAGTACCTAATATTTCTACATGCGGACTGTGAAGGCCCTGATAAGATTGCGAGGATGCACACGCTGACCTGGGCCTTCGCTGTCCGCATATGCCGAAAGACCCGTTTTCGCACGGCGCGGTCCAAATGGTTATTATAGTATCAATATTAACGTCCTCCTGAATAATTTAAGATGCCTCACCCACTTTTAATTTTCAGCTAATCAGGTAACTTGATCCAGATTCGTGTACTGAATAGTAAACAGTGCAGATCCAGATCCGCTGGCTTCTTCAGAAGCCATCCGATCTGGATCTACACAGTTTGAAAAGGCAGGACATATCCGGGTTCAGCAGGACAAGGGTTAAGAATAGCTTTTGCATTATGAGGATTCCGATCAATCACTATCGGAACAATATATGCATTTATATCAGTAACGTCCGGGTGAGAAAAGGTGATTTAGACCATTTATGATCTAGATAGGCACGCACTTCTATGCACTCGCTTTAGGTGTTGCTGTTCAACTAATGTGAGATCGGATATTGCAAAATATACATGAACTAACGAAAAGTAAAGCTTTCGAACGCAATGCCCGGATTCACAAACTGATTCATATCTTCCTGTCGATGTATATATGTCAGTCCCTTTTTGAGAGACTCGGACAACTTATATTGGACCTCTTCACAATAGTGATTGAGGTATATTTGTGGAATTACAGGCCCTTATCTTTGCACACTCATGCTTTGTTTTGTTTTGATTCTCTCCTCCAACCGCTGACTCAGAGGACTTTGTAAGAATTATTTTGAATATTTTTCTTATTTCTCCATAAAACTTATATTGTTGGTACACATGAGAAGTGCCTAATAATTACCCACAACATATGTTTTATAGAGGAATTAAGAAAATGATCCCAGAATTATCACAAAATACTTTTCCTTAACAAGTTTTCTGTGACTGGTTTTCATTATTGCCGCAGCATCGCGTGTACTCCTCCCATTTATATTTTATAGAATGGTAAATTAGGGGGTTTGTTTGTGGCTTTCTTACAAGTGTAATGTTTATCCAAAATGGTAGGCGGTTGTGCACAATATTTAGAATAATTGTCAAAATTGTCTTTTCTGAAGAAGGGTCTACTCTAAAAAGAAAACAAATGTTTCCCAATGGAGCAAATTCATTTCTTTTAGACAAGACACCATTTTAGGAGGGACGATGTGCTGGGAAGCTAATAGGAAGCGACAAAATGTGTATCTCTTGTTAAATATGGCGGTCTTACCAATTTCCAGTCCTGCTTAAAGTAATGATATACTAGGTAGTCAGGCCAGATCCTATAACATTCACTTTCGCACCTGACATGTGCGGAGTTCGTCTTCACCTAAACCAAATAAATTAACATACTGTAACAGTTCAGCCAACTTAAAAAAAGGTACTCAGCAAACATTAATGTAGCGCAGGTTGTTTCTCCATCACAGTACAAACCAAGATCAAGGGGATAGAATGCAGCACCACTGTCTGCCGTCCATCCATCATGTTCGGTAGTCAAAGTACTTGTTCTTAGTTTACAGTAAATAGTGAAGGTCACATTTTGCAAGGTAGACAGCGTTTTTGACTTTCTTCTTGCATTCCTGTTCACGAAGCTATTCTGAAAAGCAATCTACCATATTTACACTAAGTATTGGGACAACTCAACTCCTTACCATACTGGTACATGTACTAAAAGTTTAAAAAAGTAAAAGTTTATGTTACTACCAGTTCATTAGATTATAATAGTGCTGGATGAGTTTTGCGGCGTCTGATCTAGGTCTACGCTGTTTGATTAAGCCTGCCTGTCTCAGTATTTAGGGTTATTACAGGCTACTCTCAAAAGGTGGCATTTGGTCCATTATGGAGTAAATTCTTTTCTTGGAGGAAAAACCCTTTTCAAAATGCAACCGTTTTGTTTTTCACTGTGCCTTCACTCAAAGTGTATTCTTTCCTAAGACATATGTATTTAGAACAAATGCAGTAAGTGACAGTAAGAAATGTGAGAGGCATAAACTCTGCCATAGGCACATCATACAATTACACCATTCTTCTATAATTGATTTTTAGGACAGTCGTATTTGAGGTCAACTTTACGGAGTTGTACCCACGGCTGTATACGATAGTAAATATTAACCCCTTATTATAACCTTGTTTTCGAAGTTTGAATATAATGACTGACCTGGTAATTTCATTGTGCGTACGCAAGTACTGAGCTTACAAGGTAGTACGCAATTGCTGTGTCACCAACGCCTTCTGCAAATCACTCTTTGGAGCAAGCATGAAAACATTGTTATGCACCATTCATGATACCACTTGCAAACAGGTAGGGGAGAGTCTCGATGTTTCCAGATCCAACGAGTCTAGAGCGGGGCTTGGCTACGTTGACGCCATGACTTTGTAGGGAGATGCTTGTAACGTTTCTGCGTCTTTAATTGCAACGAGTGGCCATTGCTGATGTCTTTTGTGTATATAAATTGATTCGTTTTCCTAGAGAATCTAGTCAAAGCAGCGCCTTTAATAAATGAAATGAAATTTTAAGAGATAAACTTCTTAAGCAGAGATACCAGTATCATGAACTATGTAAACTATGTTTTAGGTTTAAAATATCGTCGTCATTCTGAGTTAATTTTCAGATATAACTTTTGTTTGAAAGCACTTATGCAAGAAGGTCTACCAGAACCTGCATTTAATGGTGACAATCTACGAATTAAGAAAAAATGTTGGCTAAACTGGTTTTTTGGAACAACTCACACACTATAAAAGTATAAATTATGAAATCGATATTCTTGCGCATCCTGCATTTTTGGTTCTTAAATTTGCTTCCCTTTGTAATGCGATTGCGAGGTAGACCGTATGATGCCTCAATCGCTTTCCGAAGGCTGGCGCTTGACTTTCTAGTTCTATCATGGTCATGTTTGTATTTTCCTGTGTTCAGGCCCCGAGGTTATAAAACTTTGTTCATGCTCAATATAGCTGAAGGTATTAGAAATTTCCAGAAGGAATATTCTAGATTGAGCCATTTTTGGTATGTCATTGAACATTTAGAATATTTTTGACTTAAACTAGAACATGAGTGAAGCCTCTAGCAATTCTTCTTCTAGAATGTTCTCTGATACTGTATAAGAGGAAACGCTGTATAAGAGGAAAATATGTTCATATGGGTATCTTTGTGTACTTTCATTGGAAATTATTATATACTGGATAACTTTAATATGTTATTCATTCTGGATTTAAACTCTGAATTCAGGGGCTTAAAATTGTAGGATCAGAAACTATTATTCAATGGATTTGTTTTAGAAATTCTTCCGGATTATTTCTCAGGGACTTTGTGGCAGTAAAACTTAATAAAAGCACCGCAAGCATAATACCCCGTCATAGCAATTATTTGTTTATGTATTAACGTTATCGTAGCGAAAATGTCTGGAAAGAAAATGACGGAGGGATAGATAACAATCCTAAACCAAATCTTGATAATATCAATGGACAAATAACAATCCTAAAGCAGACCTTGACAATATCAATGCATATAGCAAGTTTGGTTAAAAGGCCTTGTTATTTACTTGTTATCATCCGGAAACTAAAATATGGGCGTGTCTCGGGCAGATAACTCCGTAAAAAGTTGACGAAATTTGCCCATTAGCATCCGAAACCAGATCTCCTTAATGTCAATGCATATAGCAAATTTGATGAGAATCCCTTGTTATTTACTCAAGTTATCATCCGGAAACGAAAATATGGGCGTGCAGATAACTCCGTAAAAATGCGACGAAATTTGCCCATTAGCAATCCCAAACCAGATCTCCTTAATGTCAATGCATATAGCTAGTTTGGTGAAAGTCCCTTGTTATTTACTCAAGTTATAGTCCGAAAACGAAAATATGGGCGTATCTCGGGCAGATAACTCCGTCAAAATTTGACGAAATTTGCCCATTAGCAATCCCAAACCAGATCTCTACAGTACCAATGCTCATACCAAGTTTGGTGAAAAATCATTGATGTTTACTCAAGTTATCATCCGGAAACGAAAAACGGACGGATGGACGTACGACGGACAGACGGACGAACGGACTCACGGACGACCAACGTGAAACCATAATACCCCGCCAGTCATCACGAAAACATACCTATATAATTCTGACCCCCTTAAACCCCACTTTTATATAGTTAAACTGGGGTTTACAGTGGTATACATTTTTTTTATTTTGCTAAAAAAACATAGATTGTGGTACTCGTTAGAACCGCCTCGCCGAGGCGGTTCTAACGAGTACCCAAAATCTATGTTTTGGGCAGAAATATGAAAAATATAGGGATTTTTTATCCGAAAATTTTCCTTTTTTGGTTGTAAAATTTTCAACATATTTGAATAGGCGTGTTTTCATAATGATTGTGTGGCGGGGTATTAAAAGGTACTGTTTACTTACATTCTTCTCTTTTGAATCTTGTCTTATCTTTTATGGATAAATATTGTAAATAATTAAAAACTTGTTGCTGGTTTCCCTTCCATTTCTGTCTCGTAACAATAAGCTGGGCAAATTTCATGCTTAGCTGAGTTGAGGAAGAAAAAATTTCTATTACCATTAACCCAGTCAGCATTCTACGTAAATCTACATCGGGCCGTTATCGGCCCGTCAGCTATGCTGACGGGCCGATGACGGCCCGATGTAGATTTCCGTAGAATGCTAGCTGGGAAGTCCTTTGCTTTGTTCTGACGTAGTTTTTATGATTACGTTTGTTTCACTTTTACAATGATGCTTAAAAGATGAGGTAGATAATATGAAGATTGAACACGCGTAAGTTAGAGCTGCATCAGAAATAAGGACAATTTTTGCGCGAGAAAAAAATTGATTTAGGCTCCCCATTAGGTTTTAAATTGGCCGTTCCAAGGCAGTTCCTTGGGTGAAGTTCTTTGTTGTGGTGTCATATGTTGCATTTTATAAGCCATTGTTTGTTTCTCATATCTTCTTCTTTTGATGCCTCGGGAAAGCTGTCGGCCTCGGTGGCTCAGTTGGATGCGCCTCGACTGGAGACCAGGAGGTCGTGGGTTCAACCCCCGCCGAGGTCGGCAACATTCTTTCGTAGAGATTGATCATGAAATATTTTCTACGGTCATTCTCTCCCTTCTGCTGATTCAAGAAAGGCAGTTGTCAGTTTCTGGCGAAAGAATGTGCACAATACTGGTTAACCGCTTAGAGGACTAAGCCTGTCCAGTAAACTGACCGCGCTCGACATGACCCCACTGGGTTGACTGGGCCGTAAAACCTCAACACAAACAAAGCCTCGGGAAAGCTGTGTTCTATGATGGCGGCATTTCTTGTGTGTCTCACTTATTGATATTTCATTTGCATAGCAGACGATGCCATTTCAAGCCCTAGTCTCTCAAAACAAGATATATATATATATATATATATATATATATCTATATATATATATATATATATATAATATATATATATATATATATATACAATATACTATATATATATACTATATATATATAATATATATATATATATCTATATATATATATATAATATATATATATTAGAATGTCATCTGCTATTTTTGTGATGAAGCTTTATGGGTTAATGTTGAAGGTAAATAATAAACACATTACCCCAATATCGTGATCAGATACTCTGAATCGCATCTCAAGTCGTTTACTTTGTTTAATGTTGCTAATAATTATACAGATTTGATTTAATGTGAATTTATTGAAAGAAGGTGAAGATTCAATTAAGAACTATATGCCTGGTTATAACAAATAAAATCGTAGACACTCTGCATATGCATTGTTATCATGTAATCTTTTGTACGTTAATGGCGTTCGTTAAAGTCTCTTAATAAGCCTTGTTGCCGGAATCATCACGATCAAAGGGCAAACGGGATTTAACTACATTTGTTACAAGTAATCATTTTGTGTTCTGTGTCGAACTGGGACTGGAACCATCTAGAAGATGTTTTGCTAATTTGTACAAGGGCAATACCTTAAAAGATGTCTTGTTTATTTGTGTGTTTTTTTTTTTTTTTTTTTTTGTTTTTTTTTCCAAGCAAATTATATCCTTTTAGAGTAAACCCGTTTTCAGAAGGGAGAAAAGTACTTTTGAAAGATTAACCTCCCCTAATTATGTATCAATCATTTAAAAGTATAAACTTCTTTTTATATAAATGATTTAGCTCTTAAACAGAATCATGGCTACTTCTACAAAAAGCATAATCCTGGGGCAAGACTTGATGCATGTTTTGATCAAATAGAATGGAAGGCATTGATCAGGAATCGATAAAATTACCTAACTCATTCCGCTCCAAGATCTAAAGGGAAATATGGACGCACTTAAAGTAACGGCACCAAAATCAAAACACCACAAGCAGAAAGCCAAAAGGGCAGTTTCTTCCCTAAATATGGCCAAACAGCTATTTAGAATAAACATTTCACCAAGCCATACATGCAAAGGCATACAATGACAGATTAATAAACCACAGCAGAAGCACCGCCTTTGAACGGTCAGTAAAAAAACTACTGGGGGGCTTAAATCGATTTTACTTGGCCACAACCGACGCCCTTAGTTCTGCCGTGGTATACACAAAACATTTGTTTAGTCCGCGTGAAGGGTTCCGAATTCATCAGTGCAACATCTCCGAGAACATAAAAATCGAACAAATACAGAGATGAAACAACGATGATAGCAAGAAATAACTGAAATGCTGAAGCAAAAGAAAACAAACAGTAAGACCACTGTGGGCCCGAGCAGAGCCAGAGCGTCAGGCACCAACCGACTTACTTAAACCTTAGAAGGTTTTAGACTGAATGAAATATTCTGCAGTATTAAGCCCTATTACCATACATTTTGAAACTTTTTAGGTCTACCTCTGACTTCGTTTTGCTTGTAGAAGACTTTACGATACATTTATTATATAAGCAGCTACATGTCCAAACTGGACGGTTTTAAGGAATCTCTTGCGCACGTATTCTTTAGTCTGACTCAAGTAGAGATCCGAAAATCCATTTGCCTCCATTGCTGTGCTGTAGTGGTTTCATCAAACATTAAGACATTTCCAAAGATTCGATATTTTAGACTATAACGTTAATTGAAAAAATATCTAATTGCATCTGAGACTATGTAGGATGCTTTTGCTCGTGACAGAGAGAAACTGTTCGGTTGTTTGGCATTTGAACATCCTTTCAAACAACTCCCCTATATTATCACGCGACCTAAAAGAAATGTCACTCGCAGCTATTTTGTAACTCCATACAGTTATAGTTCAGAGCCCAATTACCTTGTTAGAAAAGGTAGAAAAGGGAGCTGTCAAATGAAACATCTCAGGAGGCTTTACTGACTTGTCTGATTTGTCAGGCTTAGTATTTATGTCACCCCGCCTCCAACAAACACGCACACACACCTTCGGGGAGGGCAGGGGGCATATTGGTTTTAGTGCGAATCTTGTTTGCGTCGACACTGGCGTTGGCATCGGTATTGAGTTGGCTTGATTGCACGGATTATTCATTTTAACAGTGCATCGCTACTGATATTGTGCTTGTTTACAAACACCTTTGTATACCGATTATGCTTTCAACAGTGCATCACTGGTGTGCTATTTGTTCTAAATCACCTGTAGGCACTATGTTCCGAATGTTTCATTTCGTCTTACCACAAAGACATGCTTGACATGACAGTTCAAATTGATGTATGGTTTAATCAGAATTAAACGTGTTATAACGACTCTACAAAGTTATCCGTCTGATTGAGTAACTTATAAATAAGTTACAGAATTAATTGTAGGAGTAGCCACGAATCTTGTAGATTGTAAATGAACCATCCTGTCAGCTCCAAGTGCAAAATAAGGTAAAAGAATATACTTAATAATAATAATAATAATAATAATAATCGACTTTATTTATAGAGGGTAACACATTTAGTTATCTAGTACTAATCTTCCATGTGGCCCTCTTTTTTCCTGGGTAGAAACCAGTACTAAGCAATGTGGACTTGGTAAACTTGGTTATATTTCTACCATTTTTACAAGGGAGGTAACGTTTGTCATCACGAAAACATGCCTATATGATGATGAACCCCTTAAACCCCACATAAATAATGTATACCCCTGTAAAACTGGGGTTTACAGGGGTATACATTATTTTTCTTATTTCTGCTCAAAAACATAGATTGTGGGCACTCGTTAGAACCGCCTCGCCGAGGCAGTTCTAACGAGTACCCTAAAACATAGATTGTGGGTACTCATTAGAACCGCATCACCGAGGCAGTTCTAACGAGTACACATAATTTATGTTTTAAGCAGAAATATGAAAAATATCAGAATTTTTATCTGCAAATTTTCATTTTTTGATGGTAAAATTTTCAAGATATTTAAACAGGCTCGTTTTCGTAATGTGACTTCTTGTTTGTTTTTCAGTGCACCAAATCCCCCCTTAAATTTAGTCTGCGTATTTTAAACATTTTTTATTTACATAACTTATTATCGTTGGCTTTGACCTCGTGGACCATTATATTGAGGTAACATTTGAGCTGCAACATCAGGTCAATGTACCTTCGGACATGTGCGTCCAGTGAAGATTCAAATCAGCCTCACCATTACGAAAACAAGCCTATTCAAATATACTGAAAATTTTACTACAAAAAATGAAACATTTTTTAAGTAAAAATTCTAATATTTTTTTCAAATTTCTGCTCAAAAACATAGATTGTGGGTACTCGTTAGAACCGCCTCGGCAACATAGATTGTGGGTACTCGTTGAACCGCCTCGCCGAGGCGGTTCTAACGAGTACCCACAATCTATGTTTTGAGCAAAAATATAGATTGTGGTACTCGTTAGAACCGCCTCGGCAACATAGAACGAGTACCCACAATCTATGTTTTTGAGCAGAAAGAAGAAAAATAATGTATACCCCTGTAAACCCCAGTTTTACTATATAAAAGTGGGGTTTAAGGGTGTCATAATTATATAGGTAAGTTTTCGTGATGTAGCCAAGGATAGCAGGTTTCTTAATGCGGACAACGAAGAGTCTGAATAGACTGCGCGGATGCGCAGGCTGATTTGAGTCTGTTGAACGTACATGTTTTGTCACGTTACGGCACATCTCCACGCTGTGTTTGCATTTGCAGAGAGATTGCCCGTAATACAGCATACATGCAATGCTCGTATTCAGAGAGCCTCTCAACCGACTGTTTCTACTAGACTGACACGCATTAGATTATTTCCGAACTGAAGAAGACAAATGGAACCTTTTGTAATTTACCTATTTTGCCGAACAAATCTATATCTGATGGCTTGCTTTACTATAGACAATTAAGATCAAACAATCACAGACTGATCTGGAGGCAACACATCGTTTTTGTCAGAACGATAATATACCGCGTTCAGGGACAAAATGTCCTTGCAGTTGAGTATCTGCAATTAGGGTGAACTTGCGGACGGCTTCAGCTTGGTTAGAATCTGCGGATTTCAAAAACCCAAGATCTAGCATTTCTGTAATCTTTGTATTACTGACACAGCAATGGATCGGGTTGCGCAAATCAAAAGCCTATCTGGTCTTTTCCTGGTCATGTTTGTTCTCTAAACTATTTTCGCAAAGCACAACTCAAATAATTTCTCGCCTAAATGTCTGTTCTGGTAAGTCGACTCTATGTCAATGACAAATGGGATCCGTCATGATAAAAAAGGCTTCGTATAACATATTAGAACGGTAATGGTCCAGGTCAATCTCCCGTTTCACTTACACATCTCTGAAATTTTTTTATACAAAATGTTTTATATGCTAGCAAACCCGTGCGGATTCATAGACGGTGTGTTGAAAACTGACAGAGCCGCCACGAGAGAAAACGTACTTCCAGACATGTGCACCAAGCGAGGATTCAGATAAGATTGCTTCGACGAAAAAGGATCATAATCTTCACTGGGCGCAATTTAGATAACCAAGGATGCATAGTTTCTTCATGCGGACAACGAAGATTCTGATCAGACTGCGCGGATGTGTCTGCGTTGGGCGCACTTGTCAAAGGTACATTTCCTCTGGTTGTGGTTCAATTGCTTCTAGTCAACCTTATACATAAGACTTAGTCAGTCTGGCTCTAATAATAAGTAAAACTATGTCATGGGGCGCGTGGCAATGTTAACATAAGTCGCGCCATGAAACAATATTTCTTGCATACCAGATAAGGAAATCCTGGATCTTACCCTGGGATGAAACTTCTTATCCTACCTAGGTTATCTTACCCAGGGTAAGTTAAAATTGAGAATTCTCACGTAAATGCTATAAACTCGTTGTATATGACGTCACCTGCACCATCTTTAAGGTTGATGTCAATTGATGGAATGACGCCCCAAAACGTCACGGTAATATCAAAATATGGCGGACGTCTGCAATCGAAGTGATTGCATTATTAAAAATCAATGTTCAGAAATAAAAGGTATGCAAGAGAAAAGAATCTATCATTGGTGTAAGAGGTAGATAAAAACATCCGTCCTTCGGGATCAGTCTGGCATCACACGGCAAGCCTCGTGAGACAAGTGCGCCGGGAAGAGCTTACATCTAACCCTTTTGCTGGATGTTTGAAGCCGCCTTGGAAGAATATCTGTGCACAGAGTGCATAGGGAAGGCGCTGTTGTGCGGATCAGCAGGCTACCATTAATCTTTACCACTTTATGGGCAAAACAATTGATAATATTTTTCCCCAGAAAACAGGGTCTGGCGTTTCATACAAATGATTTCATTTGCATGAAATGTCATACCTGCTTTCCGGGAAAAATGAAAAAAAAAAAAAAAAAAAAAAAAAAAAAAAAAAAAAAAAATGCATGCTAAGCGTTAACTCATTTAAACCTGATGGATTCTTCTGTCTTAACTCTTTTTGCCAGGTCCATTTTCTATATAAGGGCTGTCGGATTAGCTTTTATTACAACCATGTTTCGTAGAAATTTCTGAACTTAATTTACGTAAACAGTGTATAACTTGGCCAGACGCCGCGTTCTGCGGCGTCTGATCTCGGTTTACACTGTTTGCCAATGTCCCTTTAATGGGACGCCAGGCTTAAATGGGTTAATCTGCGTTGGGTGCACATATCATAAGGGGTACTTTCTCACGTCGCGGCTCTGCTTGCCTAAAGATGTTTTCCCTGGTAGACATATTTCCCAGGCGTATACAATGAATTATAAAATACATTATCAATAGAGAAACCTATAAATTGTTCTAGAAACCGAGGTGTTGAATATTAATGGAAACAGGTAATGTAATCTGTCTATCGTTCCAGGAGTCTATCATGTTTGACAATTTAGTAAAGTCGTGTAAAAAAAAAAAGAAACATTGGCAGAATCGAAGCGCTATGCAAACGGATGACTGTCATAGTTATATTTTAACCATTTCATTCCCGAGTTTCTGAATCTGGTCGGAGCCATTGTTCAAAATAGGGGTCTCAGTCAAAAATCAAAAGAGAATAGCAAACAGCGTAGATCCTGATGAGACATTATGAGCCGTAATATCAGGACCTATGCTGTTTGCAAAATAAATTGTTTTTGTCTGCAGGGCTGGAAGGGTTAAACCTAATAGCGTTTCTTTATTAAGGTTAACGGTTAAAATTAATGATGAAGTACAATTATTTGTTGTTGTTTTTTTTCTGTCTATTAATACAACGGAAACAATAATGCACATTAATACAACAGACAGAAACAAACTACAGAGTCAAAAAAAAAAAAAACAACATTATACTAACAACATTAATAACAACAAAATTTGTTAACGGTATAATGGGAAAAGACAATAGTGGGGGAAAATTTGGTTATTATACCCTCTACGCCAAATTTATGCAGTAGAAGTCTGATGGAAAAATTAAGCTATATAAACAGAAGAAACAAAAACACATGCAAATTCACCTAATAATATATACTTCCGCATTTCACTGTATATCATAGAGAGGTCTAGTCACGCAAGTCACCTTAACGACTGTAATAAACTATAAGCGTCCATAAATTGCTATCGGTACCATACATTACGAAAACACGCCTATTCAAATATACTGAAAATTAAACCACCAAAAAAATGAAAATTTTAAGATGAAAAATTCTGATATTTTTCTTATTTCTGCTCAAAACATAGATTGTGGGTACTCGTTAGAACCGCCTCGGTGAGGCGGTTCTAACGGGTACCAAAATCTATGTTTTTGAGCAGAAATAAGAAAAATAATGTATACCCCTGTAAACCCCAGTTTTACTATATAAAAGTGGGGTTTAAGGGGGTCAAAATTATATAGGCGTGTTATCGTGATGAATTCGTAAAATAAGTTCTCTGCATTCTCTGAATTGTTCTGCATGCGCTAAGAGGAAACGTGTCTTCGGGGATATACGGTCAGCGAAGGCCTAGATCAATCTATGCATCCGTACAGTCTGATCAGGGCGTTCACTGTCCACTAATAGAATCATCGGATACTATAGAATGTATGATGGGGAGCAAATGCCCGAATTATACTTTGCATATGTGCAGGATGGTGTGAGTTCGCACAGTTTGCGCATATTGGAAGGCATATGTTTCGCTTGACGTGGCCCATATAACGTTGGCTTGAAAAGAAAACTGCTTCAAGAAGGCTCAGCGTGTGTTAAGAATACGTATAAGAATCTATCATTGGTGTAAGAAAAAAAATCCGTCTTGACGATCATTGTCTGACATCACGCTTGCCTCGTAATTCCAGACTGTGATCGCGAGGGACGGATTTTTCTACCCACCCCTCACACCCATGACAGATTCTTTTCCTTGCAAACCTTTCATTTCTAAACCTAGAATTTTAATAATGCAGTCACTTCGATTGCTGACGTCCGCAATATTGTAATAACATTACTATGGCGTTTAATGACGTCATTACGTTCAGTGACGTAAGCCTAAACGATGGCGTACATGACGTCTATTACCTCCAGTGCATATCAAACACGTGAGAATTCTCGAAACCTAAATAGCTCGAACACTGATGGCTCATTTACCATGGCTTATTCGAACTCGTTTTGAGTCCCTGCAAAATTCTTCCGATAGCTCAAGAAAACAAATATTAAGGGAAATATTCTTATTTTTTTTTATTTAGTCATGATATTGCATGTTATATACTCACTATATTCGCCCCATTCTAAAGAGTACACTCAACGTACAATTATTCTGTAGAAAATCGAAAATATTTCCCTAAATCGCTATTTGCTTCCTGATCTGGCGCCATGATTAACCCTCAGTGGCTCGAACTAACCATATGTCGAATAAATTCCCATGGTCTCAAAGATGCTCGAGCCATTGAGGTTCGAATGTAGGTACAATGTAAAACGGGCTTTCCAAAGCTCAAATGAGCTATAAAAAATGTATGCACATGTCTGGGAAGAGCCACATTCGTAGAATAAAGTTTACTAAAGAAACCAAGAGGGAACACAAAATAAACTATGACAAGCAGTACACATGCCACAAAGAAAAGTAAACTAACATGCCCCGCAGCGAGCAGACACACAAAGATCAAACACCCAGTGGGCACACAACGTTAAAATGACGTCGTATCAACGTCGATGCGACGTGATCACGTCGCATCGACGTTGATACGACGTCATTTTGATGTCGTGTGCCCGCTGGGCTTGAACACCAGAACCATCGCCTTAGAACGATCAGCAGTAAAAACTACCGCATGGGCGAGGGGAGGGGGCTTATCGATTTTACTGGGGCAATAAATATCATCCTAGGTTCTAATGTTGTGAACATAGAAACTCACTGTTTGGTTCGCATGGACCATAATTTATCCTACAGATAACATTTCATCGTTGCAGAACTACGCCTCTTAGATATACAAAAAAAGTCCAATAAACTTATCCCTAGCTGGCGATAGAACAAAACACTAATAGAATATTGAAGTGAATTTCAATTACATTTTGCAGTTATGTTGCCCTAGGTTAGACAAGAGATGCGCAACATTACAAATGGGCCGTTATGAAATACTAGAACGAATAAGGCCGTGGTTAGTCCGAGTGTTTGCGCACTCTGATCCGGGCTATCTTTCTTCGCCATTGTATTTTATAGAATCCATTGATCTATAAACGGACAACAATGTCTTGATCAAATTGCGCGATGTAGCAGGCTGATCAGGATCTTCGATGTACCTATATTTGGTAAGCGCCTTGCTCTCAAATTGCAGTGCAAGTAGTGTATGCCGGTTCATCTTTAATCGAACCCTGTCAAACAAAGAGGATCCCTTTCATTTACACGGGGAACAACATAACTCTAAAACGCATTTCCACTGCGCATTATGAAAAAGTATTTTATACAAAATACATACAATATTTACCCTAATCATTCGGATATCTCATATCCTTACCACATCGGATCCAAACTTTGAACAATACCGTTTTAATACCTATTGATGTGTATTAAAACTGCTGTTTAAGTGGCAAACAGTAAAAACTGGTATCACTACATGGAATCTAATCAAGATCTACACTGTTTGCGTAGGTATGTTTGTCCGTATACTTAGTGTAAATACGGTAGT
This sequence comes from Anodontia alba, assembly GCA_964016985.1. Lineage (NCBI taxonomy): Eukaryota > Metazoa > Mollusca > Bivalvia > Lucinida > Lucinidae > Anodontia > Anodontia alba. The sequence goes on along the minus strand of OZ024825.1, from coordinate 43,986,380 downwards.
TTGGAATATAGTTGTTAATAATGGCGGTTTTACAGCATAGTCCAATCTGGACTATTTTATTTTTTTCGCAGTTCATTAATGTATGACCGCAGTGGGTCGCGTGCAAAGTGAATGAACCCCGAATTTCGGAAAAATCAAGTTCATTACTTATATTTACATTATTTTTCTCGCTTACTTTGGAGAGAAGTTCACGTTACATGCTGCATTAAGGGCAGGCGGATTATATTTGGATAGCTTAAGAGCGGCGACGTCATCACAACAGTAGCAGCATCCAATCAAATCTCCAAAAGCGTCAGTTGTTTTGACGTCACGTCACTTCGCATGATCAATTGCGTTCATGGAGGAATGAATTACACTGGGTTCTATAGGTTTCTCTAAGAGTCCTTAATCGAAAATGTGAAATTCGCACTTGGCTGCGCGGATATGGCATAATTGCCATTTCACTTGACATTGCTGAATCGATGAAGACATGTTATCTGTCCAAAGAGAGTCTGAAAATAATTGAAGAGCTCCGCCAAGTGACAGGATATCTTATAGCAACAATACACCAATTCTCAAACAACGAATGCCTATGCGAGCGTAAGTGTCGGAGTCCTCAGATAGAATTATGCGGTAAAATAAAATCTAAAAGGTTGCCTTTCGAAATATTACGAAAACATGCCTATTTAAGTATACTGAAAATTTTCCCACCAAAAAATGAAAATTTTCAGATAAAAAATTCTGATATTTTTCATATTTCTGCTCAAAACATAAATTGTGGGTACTCGTTAGAACCGCCTCGACGAAGCGGTTCTAACGAGTACGCACAATTTATGTTTTGAGCAGATCGAGGCGGTTCTAACGAGTACCCACAATCTATGTTTTGAGCAGAAATAAGAAAAATAATGTATATCCCTGTAAACCCCAGTTTTACTATACAAAAGTGGGGTTTAAGGGAGTCAAAACTATATAGGCGTGTTTTCGTGATGCAAATAACACACACAAGAACGAAAATGGGAGACTCGGTTTTATTAAGTCTTTTCCCATGCAGCAATAAAGTTTGCGAGGCTGCATACGCCCCGTAACACCGGCTTAAGAGGTATTCGATTAAAAAAAAATGAGCTCAATGATCCCAAAGCAAATAAAAATATGATCTGTACTATGATGAAGTACAGGGAGGCAATTTACGGCCGCCACGCGGCACTGAACATTAGCTGCAATGAAGTATAATAAATCTAAAAGGCTGCATTTGAAAACACACACACAAACACACACACACACACACACACACACACACACACACACACACACAAAAAAAAAAAAAAAAAAAAAAAAAACTTTAGTAAGTTGAACACCGATGACTCGTTTACCGGTTTTAGTTTTTAGCAGTTTTAAACAAAGGCTTATCCCATTCGAGGCACTAACAAAACTGATGGTCTTGGCTCTGTTTTTTTTTTTTTTTTTTTTTTTTTTTTGAGGCTTATGATGGCCTTGTCAACAATATGTTGAGCCGCCCAACCACACAGAGAGAGAGAAAGAGAGAGAGAGAGAGAGAGATGAGACAGTAGGTTTGCGAGAAAAAAGAACGTTCTCAATAAAGTCAATAAGTCTATGATGACGTGTTTGTTTTCGCTTTATGTCCTCTTTGTTGTGTTATTGTTGTTTTGTATTTTTACAATGCAAACTGTGAGCTGTTTTAACCCTTAAAGCGCCAAGCAAAATTTGTAGCAGACGACATTTATTTTTATTTTTATTTTTAATTTTTCAAAGAAAACGTCTTGATATTTCATGCGAATCGTCTGCCGTCTGCCAAGCAGACGATTCACATGAAATATCAAGACTTGTTTCCTTTGAAAACATAAAAACAGATATTTCAAAATGTCGTCTGCTGCAGTTGTTACTTGCGCTTCTGTGGTTCTGTGACTGTTGCTCTTCTTTGACAGTCTTTTCACTATTATTTACAGATATCATAATCTAAAATATATCCTTCCATAAGACCGAATCATTCCTGTGACGTTTACCATACTACAAAACATTGTAACACACATGACTGAATAATGTCTTTGAAGACACTTTAAAGCTAATACTTCTTCACCTTGTATGAAAGAAAATTCAATAAACTAATGCTATACGTCTTTAGACCATACACTATTCAGGTGGCTAGGCCCGCAGGGCTGGTATTTTGCGCTCTTTTAGATATAAAGGATATTTTCTTGACGAACGGCCAGATATTTCGTTGAACTATTCATGAGTAATAAGATTAGTCTGGACATCGACAAACAACCGTGTACGTCTTTTGTATCCTGTTACAGATATAAATAATGATGAACTCGATAGTTTTAACCAGAAAAAAACTGAGAGGGAATCTTCCGTCATCTATGTCTGTCCGTTTGTATGTCCGTCCGTAACAGTTTGTGTATATTACAGAACTAAACAAACGTGTTACGGTTTAAATATGTGGATTGCCTATGAAAAATCAGCCAAGCCATGGTTTTTGCTTTTCCGTTGTATTTGTGCAGACTTCGAGCTGCACCAGAATTAAGGGCGAGGTTTCACTCGAGTTAAACTGGTTTAATAAAAGTCAAAAAGGATTGCCTTTGGAAACAAAGAACACATAAAATCAGTTCCTGTTGACCGCTCCAGGGCGGTTCCGATATTACAGTTCTGCATTGTTCCTGCGTCGTTGGTTTCGCATGTGGCGTTTGTTTTGTCGTTGTTTGCTCCTCATTTCATCATGAAAACATGCCTATATCATTTTGACCCCCTTAAACCACACTTTTATATAGTTAAACTGTAGTATACAGGGGTATACATTGTTTTTCTTATTTGTGCTCAAAACATAGATTGTGTGTACTCGTTAGAATGCCTCGCCGAGGCGATTCTAACGAGTACCCACAATCTATGTTCTGAGCAGAAATATGAAAAATATCAGAATTTTTTATTTGAAAATTTCCAGATTTTGGAGGTGAAATGTTCTTTATATTTCAGTAGGCGTGTTTTCGTAATTTCTTAGTTTTGTGATTTGTGATTGTGTTAAATCCAGGGTATCTTCACATATTTTACGGTTTTGGACACTGTATTTGATCTAGGATGCGACATTTACCATACTCGTTTACATCGACGGGTAGATCACCTAAGCAGCTCTTCCTTAAAATCCACAAATTTATGATTGAGTTATGCCCTTTACGACTTCGGAAATTTCAACATAAAATAAAATGCTTAATATCAAGACTATAGAAAACAATATATTTGAGCTTAAGCTTTAACATTTGATATAACAAACGAAGCGGAGATGCAGATTACTCGATTAACTTTTTGTTTGTTTGATTGTTTGGCTGTGTATTTCCACATTGTCTACTATTTCAGGTATGTTTACATGTGATGATTTATTATAAGAACCCTGTATGCTGTGGTCTTGAACTTTTATATATGGTTTGCCCATTAGAAAAAAAAACAAGTCCGTAGTTGTTCTGTTTTGTTACGGAATAGCCTTTATGCTGCGTCTCTTTTTAACGAAATCAGATCAATATTTTTGAAGCATTTTATTCCACATCTCAGTATTTATATCTTCGGGAATGGAGTTCTGCTCAGCTCATGTATACGCTGAATGGCGTAAGCAGTGTTGCAAACTTTATTACTGCTAATGAAGAGTCTCAGTATTTCCGAAACTCCTGTTTTATAGTTGTAATATCTGGAACCTTCAAAGTTTTATTAAATTTTCAAAGAACATTGAATATCATTTTTCATTATTAGATATTGACATTAAGACATTAAGTGACATTATGTCGTAGACAGCGAAGATAATGTAATATATATACTCAAACCTGTCTGCCATATCATTCTACCCATTGTAACATAGGTAACATCTAAAATATCTACATACTGTGGGTTCCAGTGGTTGTATGTATATGGTATTCTACATGAGTATTTAGTGCCTCTGTTTCGTATCATTTAGAAAGTTTTGTAGCATTTCCAAAGCTGCAAATTTAATGCCATTATTCTTTGTCAGTTATATAAAGTTAATACTATTAATAGTAAAGTTGCTATTTGCATTAATAAGGCCACTTTTGCATAAAATACTGAATACTGTTTTGAAGGTTTTAATGCATAAAAAACTGCATACATTTCTTTATGTCTAAATTAAATGTCTACAGATGAATTGTATGGCAGACCCTCACATACCCTTGCTTAATAATTTAACAATGGTAACATATGTAACACCTTAATGTCTTAATTTTATGTGATTTTTGTCTCTTTAAATTACTTTTTTTTTTTTTCTATAATTTATCTTTTGAATTAATACTCGGTTTTAAGACAAGATTTTTCAGAATAAAAATATAAAAATGACATTTCGCCTTATTTATTCTGTTACATTATCAGGTATGTTACGTTGATAGTTCATTTATCTGCAATTTAGCTAACCAGTGCATATCAACTCAAGAATGTTATTGGTATATTAAGAAGCTCCAAATTATAGCTACACTATTTAGTCTTTATGATTTTTGTTTATGACCTTCAAGTGTATTTAAAACATGACACATTATGCAGTTGAACATAAGTCTTTCAGTCACATATTTAATTTATGTAACATAAAACATTATTTCTGATCAAACAATATTGGCACAAGCATAGCATAGAATGGCATGTATTAAATACCAGAGAAGCATATACATGCAGTCCTGATTAAAACAAAATATAAACTTTCATAAACTGCCGCAGGACATATTGGGCCTGTGAATACAGCGATGTCTGGTAAATGTCTTTCTTGTGTGCTCAATGAATAGTAAAGGACCTCAGCTTTCTTCATGCAGACAGCAAAGACTGATCAGACTGAGTGGGACTCAGCTTTCTTTATGCAGACAGAAAAGACTGATCAGACTGAGTGGGACTCAGCTTTCTTTATGCAGACAGAAAAGACTGATCAGACTGAGTGGGACTTAAGCTTTCTTCATGCAGACAGAAAAGCCTGATCAGACTGAGTGGACAACCAGGCTGATCTGAGTCTGCTAGTTGGTTGTGTCATGCTGCGGCTAAAATAAGTCGACTCTCGTTATCTCGAATTCCAAGGTACTCTCTGAATCACTTCGAGATATCCGTACCTCGACATATCAGAGTTGTGGAAGTGAGGAAAACAATAGATCGAACAACCATATTTAACAAATGAATATATAATTTGACTCCTAAAGGTAGGAATATATATATATATAATAATGTGAAAAAGAGGAGAAATTGCTCCTTAGGAGCAATTTCTCCTCTTTTCCGCAATATTTTGTTACAAGTCCTTAGATTTCCATGTTAAAACAGGGACCAGAATTTCACTTCGATATAAGCGGTTATTCGAGATAAGCGAGGTCGAGATAACGAAGATCGACTATATATTTAAATAATATACAGTAAAGCTTATAAAACTTTACCTTACGGTAACATGATTTCCACCAAAACAATATTGCTTTGCCTCTTACATATACAGAAAATAACAATCCTTCAAGATAAGTGTGTAGCATTTGGCAAATCAAGAAACATGCATAACGCAATGCCATTTAGTATATGTTAATGCAATTCAGTGACCTTAGCACCTTTATAGGTATTGTGTTGAAAACAAAAATTGTATGCAACTTGATTAGCATCTGTTCAATGCACATCTTTATACTTTTTCTATTACAACTTTAATTACCGAACATCGCTAAAACTCATAAACAAAAATCAGATCATTATTGTTGGATATAATTAGCTATAGTCAGTATTACATGACTTTGAAAAAGAAAAGCTCTATCAAAAGACCTAGAAAAGATATTCTTAATGTCAGAATATGCATTCTCAGCAGCAGAAGTTGTATTCTAAGCACCAGAGTATGTCTCGTGTAAATTTTAAGACTAGTCAGTTTCTGGGCAGAAGGAAAACGGCCTTAAGAATATGGGCCTTTAATAATAGTAATGAGAAAAAAAGGTAAGAGAAAAGTCCAGGGAATGCCACAATCACAAACCGCAGCCCTTCCCAGACACTAACGTAGTTTATTTTAGAATTCATTATTTTATCAGATTTTGGTAGGGTCTGTCTTTAAAAGCATAATGACAGTTGTAACATTCTGAAAGGTTTCCGATTTAGAATAGCAGTTACAATTGTGTTACATACGTTAGCAGACATGTTAGGTAAATGATAATATCTGTGAATGGTATTTTATATTGGTAGTATCCTATTCATCTAAACTGAAGCATTGACGATCAGCAGGTACTAGGTCACTGTCATGTTTGTAATTGCAATGGAAATAAATGGTGAGAATAAAATACCTTATCGGATCCTAGCATCGAAAGAATCTAGTTATATAGGTATAAAAGGGGTGGGGACCGAAGACGTTTTTTTCAATATCCCATTATAGTTTTTTGTAGGCTAAATCTAATTCAAACTTTGTTGTAAGGCATATAAGGCATAGAGATACAACCACTCTTATCAGTTGTTATATCATCATCATTTATATAAGGCTCAGAGAGACAACCAATCCTATCAATTAGTTTATACTGTCACCATTTTGACAATCAAATAAATGTTTTTGAGGTCCATTATCAAGCAACAAAGCGAATGTAAATCGTTAAAATCAATGTTGTTCTGCGTATATCACTAATAAATTTATAACAAGACTTTTGTATAATTATATATCTATAATGGTTTTCTTATCACTATATAGATTATAAATAGTAATAAATAATTATTTAATATGTGTGTTATTAAATTATATTAAGCATGACTGACCTATATGTGCTGTTTTTTTTCATGGTATTTCATAATAAAGTAAATTCTGTTGAAGCAATCTGTCTTCTAGCCGGCGTAAAATGTTTTATTTTATACACTTTGGCAACAGAAAACTGCCAGAGTGTGCCTACTGTGTATTTGAATGCAATGTCATTGCACTCAAACGGACATATTAAGTGTGTAACAGTATTCAATGTGCAATATATCTGGCAGTCTAGATGAATTTAAGTTTTTGTATATCAGCTTTATACATATAACATAAGCAATGAAGAGCTCATATCGTGTAAGTATGGGTGAAAATGTGATATTTCTGTAGTTGTTATAGGGTATAGTTTACTATCTTAAAGACAAAAATTAACAATCGGGTACACCAGCAGAAGATTGGTAAGGTTATTCTTTCTCTTAATTCATCAAACTATAAATGTATCTGAGAGAAATAATTTACTATGTTTGTTATAAAAGTAATGTTAGAGCTGATTTCCCCTCAATTTTAGGTACAAGATATCAACAGCCATTTTTACAATGTAGATAAAGTATCACTCAAAAGTAACGCATATAATATTAAAAAGGGTACAAAGCATTTATTAAAAGCCTACTACATGTATGCATTAAACGAATCAATAGTTAAATACATAGTACTAGTTGCAACTACAGCAAATAAAGCGTTACGACGTTTGAAGTTATGATACTTTTCAGAAAGAAAAACAACAACAAAAAACACAAAAAAACAACAGGCTGTTTTAAAGTAACTGCTGTTCCTTATTTAATTTGTTTTGTTTTGCTTTCAATTCTTGGTGTACAAAGGAGGACATAAAGTGTTTACCTATTGTAAAAGAGTATTAGATCAATTTTAGTCACTGACTGGCCATAGTCGTCCAAACAATGCTACAAGAAAACTTATATATATGAGGTTTATGACTTTAAGTAACGTATGTTACAGTTATATCACAAATCATTGACAGCTCAACATGTTAAGATACCTGTCTCTATACAACCACATGCACTGGTAATAAATAGCATGTTGTAAGCAAGAATATGGATACTTAAGTATTTACACCAATGTATTTTATTGTTCTGAGGGTAACGTTTGTAACATGGGTGTTACACGCAAACGCCCCCATCGCAAGACAAATAACATATGTCTTTTTGTTTGTTATATAATGTAGTTTTAAAAAATTGTAGTGTATAAAATTCCCCCTGGGGTGTGGGGTCTATAGCCCGCCCAAGGTCTAAAATTGTCGAGTTGAAACAACTGTAAACTTCTTTGATAATAATAATAATAACTGTAAACTTCTTTGATAATAATAATAATAACTATAATAATAATAATAATAAAAATAATAATAGTTATATTATTATTATTATTATTATAATAATAATTATTATTATACTACTTCTACTACTACTATTAATAATAATAATAATAATATTAATACAAGTTCAGTTAGAAAACGGCTTGTATTATTACGACACAATAATAATATATGAGGATCAACGGTGGGCCTAATTTGCCAAAACTAGCTAAGAGAGTGCAGTACTTTAATTATTTTATTTTGAGCGCATTTTTAACCGGCTAACGCACTCTTTTCTACAGCCGAGTAAGCCGGCGGTAAATCGGCTTGCCCCGACTGTGCCTTTTTTTAATTCGCCTGTTAACAACAAGTAAAAGCTTTCAAATCAAGAAGACCATGATGGGCCTATATTGCTCACATGCTCTAACTGATTTACATACTTAATATTGAAGTTTCACACAAGTAGATTGCTAGGTTACGGCCTAGACTGGCTCCAGTCGTTTCTGCACCGTTTTTGTCATTCTTTATCACTTCCTGTAGCTGTATTTGTATCTTTAATCCCATTTCACTGTTTTACTACAGAATATATTTTCCACTAAGGGACATAACTTATCAAATCATTATAAGCTGTACTAGATTGTATATCTTTCAAAAGAAAAGAGAAGATGACAGAAAAGATAGAGTCTGGAGACAGACTAGGTTACGACCGAGTGGACTGAGTTCTGTACGGCTTATCTGAAAACCGTCTTAGAAGAAGCTATTTACATGCGCTGTTCAATGCAGAACAAAATCAATAAATACGATCTTTGACAAAGTTATTCAAGGCGTTTTGGGGAGGACGTGGGTGGGCGCGATTCCACTGCAACCGAAAAATCTGGTAATGGACTGTCAATTCATTATATATATATATATATATATATATATATATATATATATATATATATATATATATATATATATATATATATATATATATATATATATATATATATTTGTTAATTTATAAATTTATATAGTGGGTTTTAGAATGACCTCATCCGAACTCATGTATAAATTATAAAATATCCCTAAGAGAAACAATTATGCAATAATTTGTTTCATAGTAACGCACACTCTGATTGTGACTGAGATAGTATATAAGTATTAGAAGCAGGTGATTATCCTAGGCTACGTGTTATGAATGCCTTCCAGTTCAAATACATGATTTGTTGCTGTTATCATATGCTATGTGTGCGTGGCCTGAGACATATTTCTGAATAAAGTATTATTCTGTAAAACGAGACAGGGCCATTTTTTTACCCTGGGGCTATAATTTGATCAATCTATGTTAAGGTCCACAAGATGAAGCTACATATCAACTATCAAAAGCCTTGGCTTTCTAGTTTCAGACAAGAATTTTTTTTTGCCTATATGAGTGCATGTAAAACTTCCAAATACCATGACAAGAAGTAAGTGACTTAACGACGTCAACAAGAATTTTGCATGGATTCCAAATCTTTGACCAATTTTCAGTCAGTATTATCATTAAAATTAGCCCAGTGGTTTAGAAGGAAATGTAATGTAAAGTAATTGTGGACGGACGGACAGACAGAAGACGACGACGGACTGTGAGTGAACACAATAGCTCCTCTTGATCCTTTGGCTCATGTCTACATTTCGCACACAATAAATGCTCAAGCTGATTTTAAAACGGAATAGTCTTTATTTATTGACATGTTAATCTTGGCCAAATCGGCTGAAATCGATAATGCAAAAGTTGAATTCGAGAGACCTAAATGACATCTCGTCCCGTTGGCCTCTACAAGAATAGCCTTCACATTAATACATAATTACAAATAATTTCACATCGCTTTTCAGGCTTTTCTCGTCAAAACTAAACAAAGAAGTTGAGAATATCATTTTTGTCACGTTTGTCTCGGAAATGCTATAAATTTCGCATAGCAGTACCAATGTATGCAACCTCTTTAAAAGTGAAATGACAAAATTAATGTCTATCCCACAACATTTGATAAAGTGCTACAATGATAATGCTTTAGAATATTTACATAAGTGTAGTGTGCCGAAACAGTGCATGTGAATGGATCACCTTCTGTATATATATTATGTGTTCCACTATCCTATCCTATTATATTCTATCCTATTAATAACACTGCTTACTCAACCGTGTTGTTTTTAGCCGGTGCACTCGGTTAACCGCCGGCTGGATCGGTTAGATGAAAAACAAGTGCGCCCTTTGTGTGTATATAGTGCTACGGGATGGCTTGGGGCTGTGTGTTTTAAGGCGTAAAGAGTGACGGGCGTACCGATGGACGACAGACAGAGTCCTTTCTGCAAATCTATTAATACAATATAACAAAGTCAATTAAGATTTATAGCGAGACTAAGTCCCTGGAGACTAGGATGTTTTTCTTTGTAATTTATTTCTTTATTAAGTATCGCATTCATATAATACAGAATACACACCAAAACATCTACAACATAGTGCATACAATAGATATCCTATGACAATAATTTCCTTGTCTAAAGATGGCACCGAGATAGGATCAAGATGTTTTACGTTTTACTTAGGTTTATGTTCCCAAAAACTTGACTCTCGCTACAGGACCTGTTCCCTAACGACTCAAGCTACTGACCTATAACACTAACGACCTATTCATGACACAAAAGAGTTGTAGCTTGAACGATTAATTTTATTGCAAGAATATTTATTACATTTAAAATGGCAAATATTGAGTCTTTTCTCTGACACCGTGTCCTTATAGTCGCTTCCTCGCTATCTTTCACGGTTGACAGCAAGGACCATCAAATTAAGTGAACAGATAAGTTAGCCCAGTGAAGACTGAATGAACTCCCCAAACAATATATTGGAAGATTCACATTTCGATTTTAGGTATGTCAGGCTATGTGATTTAGATATTCCTACAGAAAAAATGGTTGAACTATTTACAAACAGTGGAGGCCCTGATCAGATGCTGCGTTCTGCGGCGTCTGATCTTGATTTGCACAGTTTGCCAATTATCCTTTTACATGTCATCAGACTACAATGGGTTAAGCGTAATAACAAGTTATGATTTTCAAATTATAATAAGTATAACAATTAGATGAAGCTGCAAGCCTTAATTAGAGCTAGTTTATATTATATCGATACACTAGTTGGCCGACGGACATATGTTTATATATAAAATGTGCACATGCCTGATAATTCCCAGACTCAAGCGCTATACATCAGCTCGAGTGCGATTCTGAGCTCAAACGTTATTTCTTAAGCTCAAGCCTATCTCTGTATTCTCAGTGAAGTGAATGGGCGTTACTGTCTGTTACTACTTTCGGACCGTGACGGCTGTTAACGTTCTCCCAGGATGAATCTCCAGACTAAAGCTCGCAATCTTTAAAATTAAGCGTAAAACTATTAAAACTCAAGTTTAGACTCCTGACTCAAGCGTATCAAAGTTCGCCGTCTCGGCATCGCTTCGACGAACACTTGCTCACTTTTTTGTGTAATTTCGAAACTGAGTTGAAGTAAATATATCCAAAGTTAAAATCTTGCAAGGCTCCAGTCAAAATATTCTTTAATATTAGTCACGGCGTCCTGGGAAAAAATGGTCTTGTCTTCATTTCTAGTGAGATTGCATCACCATGCGCACAGCAAAGATCTAAATATAAGCTGAAATAAGACAGGTCAACCTTTGCGCAAGTCCAGAAAAACTATATTCTCCCAAATCTATCGCCAAGAATAAGTAAATCTCGTACTTTTGAATAAGACCAGCACTTTCCCGTATTACTAAAACATAAATGGAAACTAGTACTGTTTCTAACAAAAACAACAAAAAATATGTCTCCCCCAGGTGCCACTCACATAATGAAAGTTTACCCATACTAATTGTTTATCATCATTGCAGGCCCGTACGCAGAGAGGATGCAGGGAGGGACGCGAACTTGGTCTGCATGTCGTCTGATGATGCTTTATATTTCTATAATTTTTGAAGAACATATCTTGAATGGTTTTCAACTTAAATAGCGGAAACAGAATTACTATTGTCAAACTTTAAAGGGGAATAACTCCAAAATATATATTAACAAAAGTTACACATTTTGTGGTCTGCACATCATCTGATGATGCTTTATCTTTTTAAAATTGTTTCATGAAAGTATCTTGAAAGGCTTTCTACTGATACAACGATAACGAAACTCCCATTGTCAAATTTCAAAGGAGAATAGTTCCAAAATATATGGACCAGACTTACAGGTTTTGTCGTCTGCACGTCGTCTGATGATGTTTTATATTTCTTTGAAATTTCATGAAATTACCATCCGCCTGTCCCCGAAGTTCCAACAAAGTTTACGTGAAGAAAAATCAGATTCATAAACTTGAAACTTACGTGAACTGAGTGCGAAACAGCGTCTGCATTTTTCTTAATACATAACTTAATTATTGTAATATCCTAAAGTAAATCCCGGACAATTAGACTTTTAAATAAAACTTAAGGAAATTCATATTCCGCGCAAACGAATCTTCCTTGGGGCGACCCTTGATTCTATATTATTGAGAACATAAGCGGCTAACCGATGTACAGTTAAAAATAAATCGATAAACGGCCGATGCACCAATAAAGAAAATGACAGTTTTCGGTGATTTCTGAAGTATCAGAAGCATTTTACAAGATGACATGAGGTTAGGGTTTTAGTCTATGAGGTCCTTTTTATTCTCTCTTCTTCAGATTCGACCTGACAGTTGAGCGACAGCGAGTAATTCAAAACGAAAGTAAGTCACAACTATTCAAAGCACATGACGTCGTGGGTCTTTGCGACAAGATATCTAGTCAAAAGACCGACTCGTATCAATAGATTGCTTTAAAGAGTAATTTATTTAGTAGTTTATAATTTTTTTTATGTAAATTCGTGTTAGTCATGGGCCCATGATAAATGTTTAAAGGTGGTTGGAATGGAAATCTGTGGTGACTTAATTACCTATAAACACGATTTCCAATTCTATTTTTAAAATGACAATTATTCATGCATGTTGACACATACGTTACGTTTCCTGAAAAACACTGAAAATTGGTTTCTGTGCAATAACTTGAGGATTTAGGAGGCCGTTATTGAATAAAGTCATAGAGAACCAATATACCCGACAATCGACACAAGTGCTACGTGAACAACCCTCTTACTGTCTTGAAAATCATCACCAGCAAATAAGGTATTTGATTGATGGTAGAACATCGGTTAAATACTTAACACAACGTTAGTTTTATAACTTTTACAGTGAATTGTAAAGAAAGCGCAAATTATATAATATGTACAATATTCCAACTCAATATCTAGGGCATTTGATTGGTTGAGAGCAAATTCAAAGCGGTATTTATACGTAGATAAGGCCACTGAGAAACACACTAGGAACTATAATGAACAAAACTTACAACGCAACTCGTTAATGGCCCCATTTCTATATGACTATGTGGTGTTTGTTTGTTTGTGTTGAGGTTTTTCGGCCCAGTCAACCCAATGTGGTCATGTCGAGCGCAATCAGTTTACCTAACCACACATTTACTGGGCAGGCTTAGTCCTCTAAGCGGTTAACCAGTATTGTGCACATTCATTCGCCAGAAACTGACAACTGTCCTTCTTGAATCAGCGGAAGGGAGAGAATGACCGTAGAAAATATTTAATGGTCTCCAGTCGGACGCGCATCCAACTGAGCCACCGAGGCCAACTATGTGGTGTAGGATAATCTATCTGAAATATATTGCTCAACTACTCGCAAAGAATGTTAACACGGTGAGCGACTCTCTACTGCACGGTTTGCTGAGCTCTAATCTGATTAGTCAAAACGACTTCTGCAGTCCCAGGCGCATGCTAAAGATGTTATAATTTTAAACATTTTCAATATTCTTTACTCTAACGTAAGTCCAACACGGTGAGGAATGTCGCTTGAAAATCCTCTGCTTTAATTTCACGAAACTTAATATATAGATTAATTTCACTGAGGTTTGAGCGTTTATTGCCTAAAAGTCCATACGACGCAATGCAAAGTGGATATCGAGAAAGTTTCTGAAGACGGGAAACATATTAAAACGAATATGAATCATTTCTTAAGTTTGTTGCTTAGAAATGCTACGAAACGTTTGACTAAATTTTCAGCGGCACGGCTCCATGTTTCCTCTGGCAAATTCCGAAAATCCCTGAAATACTTTAAATAAATGCAATAATATTAATGGTGAACAAGCGGACTTTACGCTCGACTAAAAAAAAAGAACATTTAATAAACATGTTTTCACTTAAAATGTAAAGGTTTCCGAAAGAATCTCAGAAATCAACTCATCTCTTACGATGCACGAAATGCATGTCGTAAAAAGATTTGTTTTTGAACAGTTGGAAACAAATTGTTAAAACCATTTTGCGATAAGATGATTCTCTGATAGAACTTTCCTTTGAGAGTATTAATTGGTTTGATAAGGCTAGATAAGAACGAAAAATGAAACACGATTTCGATATAACTTTGGCTCAGTAAAATGAAACACGATTTCGATATAACTTTGGCTCAGTATATATACGTACTTTGCTCAGATTAAGAAAACATTTTAACTCTCACTTTAAACGTAAACATGTTGTTGGCGCAGCAATCCAAACACTTCAAATAAATGTGTGTGTATGGGGGTGGGGGGGGGGGGGGTTCGGAATAGGGAACCTTTGAAGTTAAACCAACTATTTAGAAACCAGCTGTTATGTAGGGTTTTATAACACGTATGCACAAACGTACATGCACACCAACCGACCCATACAGGCACGACCCACAGCTTTAAATTTCATGTTGTCGCTTGTTTCATTCATATTTTTGTTGTATGTACGAGATTGTGCAGTCATAAGTAAGTATTAAATGTGTTTGTGCAACTAATATGAACCGTACTCTGGAGATACCTTAGAGCATGCAGGTATACAAGGGCCACATATTTTGTTGTAGGAAGTCAGTGTTTGAGCAAGCTATTGCTCAATGTTTATATCGGTTAACCACAAATCACCATATCGGCAGGCGGGTTTGAACCTTAGCTCATTGCATTGCACGATTAAAAGATGAGCATTGACTGAAGTTATTTATATCTTGGTTCTTTAAACTTATTGACTTAAAGTCATTTGTTGAATCTTGTTAATATAAAGGCTACAGTTTCTGTTCTGTTAGTAATATTAAAAAATCTCTAAGGCAAGGGCTAACTTTTATGAAATTGTTAACAGATTGCCAGGATTAGAGAGCAGACTGCTGTTTTGTTTACTCTACAAAGGTATGTTAATCTATAAGAAATAATAATTGGTAGATCAACATAACTTCCAGCTCAGACATTTTAATGTTTCAGTGGTATTGCCTAACCGCAGAAAAAAAAAAGTAACCGACGAAGCACTGGCTTGTAGCATTACGAAAACACGCCTATTCAAATATATAGAAAATTCATCTCCGAAAATCTCCAAAAATTTTCAGATCAAAAAACTGATATTTTTCATATTTCTGCTCAAAACATTGATTGTGGGTACTCGTTCTAACGAGTACCCACAATCTATTTTTTGAGCAGAAATAAGAAAATAGTGTATACCCCTGTAAACCCCAGTTTTACTATATTAAAGTGGGTTTTAAGGGGTTTAAATTATATAGGTATGTTTTCGTGATGGTGTTGTAGTGTCGCAGACTCTTTTAATCCTAACTTATACTACATCCGATTCCAGATTGACAAGCTTAGTTAAAGAAATATAGCAATAAAATTGGAACACTATTAAACCATATGTTACGGCAACAATGTTTTCAATCTTTATAACCAATATCTGTTTTCTAGGGTTAGCATGAGATTATAAGTCAATTTGCTTATACATGTAACATACCTGTTAACAAATTATTTATAACTGAATTTGTGCTTTTATTCAACCTCAACCGTTCAAAGTTATTCTTATTAGAGCTAATAATGCTAATACCTAGTTTATTTTATTGTCAGCGGTGAAATCAGTGTATCTGATGAAAATATAAGTGGTATCAGTCACTAGTAAATTGATATCGTATCATTTTACTAGAGACTGAAACGATTTATATTTTCACTCCTCACTTTGGACGACTTCGGTTTTCTTCATTGTTTCAGAAGTGGATGTTTGTTTGTTTGTGTTGAGTTTTACGGCCCAGTCAACCCAATGGGGTCATGTCGAGCGCGGTCAGTTTACCTAACCACACGTTTACTGGGCAGGCTTAGTCCTCTAAGCGGTTAACCAGTATTGTGCACATTCTTTCGCCAGAAACTGACAACTGCCCTTCTTGAATCAGAGGAAGGGAGAGAATAACCGTAGAAAATATTTCATGATCAATCTCCACGAAAGTATATTACCGACCTCGGCGGGGATTGAACCCGCGACCTCCTGGTCTCTAGTCGGACGGGAAGTGGATGTTACTTCCACTTCAGATTTTTGAACATCTCTAACTTCTTTGTTTCTGAACTAAACTATCAAGTGTTGGTATACATTTTCTTACTTAGAATGTAAGAAACATTTTGGTATCAAAATTATTTTGATTCACCGAAACTTTTTGTTTTTGCCTCTCCAGCGGTTCACATGTTAAGCACTGAGCGTCGACGCCATGACGTTCATGTTTTGTTTGGTGACGTTACTTATGACGTCATAAACGCGTGTAAACAATAAAATAAAAAGAAGATTTACTCTTTTTCAGTGAATACCATAAAAAATTTTATCTCATGTAATGAAAACATTCAAATTTTCACTCGTGCTTAGCACTCGTGAAAATACTGGTGTTACTACGTGACAATATTTATGGTATTCACAGCAAAAGAATAAATATCCTCTATATCTTTATTATTAATGTGTACAATGCATGGCTACTCTTTAGTGTATAGTTTCTCCGTTATCCTCAGATTATCCTTTGATATTCTATAAGCATCAATTAAATGCAAGGACGCAACTACTTAAATCAGCAATAATATCAGACAACTGATTCTTGATGTCATTCTGTTCGGGTAATTCTCATGTAGGTGTATAATTGTGCTATGATGTGTAGTCCTATTGTGGTATTTGGAGCCATATGTAAGAAGAATAAATCCGATCTGGAAGAATTTGATTCTCTTCTAATAGAGCATTACTCTTAAAAGATTTAAGCAAATCGTTTCTTTAACCCGTTCAGTCCTGCATACTAAAACATATACCTTTGCAAAGAATGTAGCTACAGATGCGATGGATCTTAACGAGTCGTCTCATCAGGATCTACACTGTTTGTCATTCTGTTCTTGGTTTATGGTTTCCACATCTGTTTGCATCGATGTTCAGTTAGAAGAGCCGACTTCAGAAATTCTGGGGTGAAAGGGGTAAGATTAGAATCAACCATAAGACTGTGGTCATTTGTGCAAGGTCTTTACTATGTATTTTCTAAGGGCAATCCATTGAGTTTATAATATACAGTAATGTTGATGAACTGAATGGTTTTAATACGCAAATGAAACTGAGGCTAATAATTCAGCTAACGGGCCTATGACTTCTGAAAAGACTTTGAGGAGATGACTTCTATACCATTGGCTGGCTGACTCCAGGACCGCTTGTAATTAATATAATACCAATCTTAGCAGTTATCATCGTTTGAAAAATCAAATGAAAACAAAGATCCAGACTGAAAACATTGCCTTTGAACTTGCTGAATTTTTATATTAGCAGAAATGTATTTTCACACAAAATAAAACGTTTAGATTGCTTTGTATGATTGGTGATCATGGGAATGAAACATCAAGCCAAATTGTGTACTGTGAAAATTAAGAAAAGTGTCATTTGAGCTGATTTTCTATTCTACCGAGTGTTTACTAGTATTATTATTTTATAGTTTATTTTTAGAAGCAAACAGCAGCATCAAAAAACGGAAACAACAGACTTAGATTTATAGAGGTTATTCAACTTTTTTTTGTAAAACGCACTGGTATGTTTGCTGTTAAATGAAACTAAACGTTTTGTCATTTTTTTCAATTTAGGTTTTATCGTGTAATAAATAATAGTCCTTTGTGTGTGACAGCATCGCAATACGACATATTTCTGGTACATTTCTTAAAAGAAAGATATAATTATTTCTTTTATATTTGTATCAAAATCATTCACTGAATAATATGTGTACAACATACATGCAATAGAGCTACGAAGAAATCCGCGAGTCCGATTTTCCTTCTTTTGTGTGTTCTTTGTTTCCAAAGGCAAACTTTTAGGTTTTTGTAATATAACTACTATACTTTCGATATCATTCAAAGAGCCGTTTTGCTGGCCGTTTTATTCTAAATTGAGGTGTGAATGACAATATCATATCATTATATTTTCTATTCCTGTACTTAGCTTTTAAGTATTGAAAGTAAAATTAGTTTTACGGGCAACAATGGGTCTTAACCATAAACTTTCTGTAGTAACCTCGATTTCATATTAATGTTTTAGTAGATCTACAAAATATGTTCCGCTTTTCTAAATTGAAATAATTCATAATTCCATAATAATATTGCGAACATTTCAAAATTCTAAACACTCCGAACTTGTTAAAAAACTATGGGAAACAAACGCTAAATCGAATAAAACTTTTGCTTCATAGACCGTTACTACAATCGGTTAAGCATTAAATCATGACAATTTTACTTCTCCTGGGTAAAGCGCCATGCAAAAAATACTTTCTGAAAGATGCCAAAATTATAGTAGTAAAACAGCCCAGAGAATTTTTTTTTTTTTTTTTTGAATAATGGCCCCGAGGAAGCCATGCACCACTTAAATGTATATAGTTGGAATTTCATTTTTTTTTCTTCTAACTATAATTGTCATAGTGTCCGCGCCTTTGTCTGCGAAAAATGTTTTCTGTATGTTCTATAATTATGTTCTATAACATTATCTAGTACACCATTTGTCATCTGAGCTGAAAACAAACCACTTAAAAGTAGCAACATTGTTCTTGTATTTAAGACAGAATATAGTCCTACACGGTGGATGAATATTGCAAATGAACTATTCTGGCGGACTTGGATACCATCCTAATGGAAAGCGCACGACGAAGGCCTGCCCGGGCTGCATAGATGCCCCGTCTTGGCTGGCCTTTCGCTGTGTCAAAGACACATTTTTGTCTGGCGCTGCTCAATTACTGGTCCCATTTTTATACCAATGCCAGAAAATGCAATAAGTGCTATTTGATATATTTTGAGCCAGACGGTAGGAAATTGGATTGTAGCAGTCTGACATTCAAATTAAATACATCGCCATAGGTATCTTATATGTGTATGACAGGTAAGTAGCATTATAGGACACTGTCAGCATTGCGACATATATATTATCCCAAATAACCTGGAAGGTGTGTCCTTCAGCGGTACAGAACACAACAAAAGGAAGAATATTGCAGGATCCGGTTAACTGAATAAAATCTATAAAGTTTTACCCTGCCATGCCTGCAGACCAAAACATACACCCTTGTAAATTCTGCTACCAATAGCTACAATACCAATACCGTTATAAACATTGCAGAGTCATATGAGACGGCTCGTAACGAAAGAGCCGCCCCATCAGGATCTACACTTTTACATAATTATGTTACTGACTTTTGACTTAAACTCTTACTTGCAGTTACGGATGTGACCAAATTCAGAGATAGAAAAATCCATTTCGGGCACTCAGGGATAAAAGGGTTAACAGGGATAATGTAAACTTCAACAGTCTTCAGGCCGCTGCCCGAACCATTACGAAGCACGCCTATTTAAATATATTGAAAATTTTACAACCTAAACAGGAAAATTTTCAGATAAAATACTCCAATATTTTTCATATTTCTGCTTAAAACATAGATTATGGGAACTCGTTAGAACCGCCTCGGTGAGGCGGTTCTAACGAGTACCACAATCTATGTTTTTTAGCAAAATAAGAAAAATAATGTATACCCCTGTAAACCACAGTTTTACTATATAAAAGTAGGGTTTAAGGGGTTCAAAATTATATAGGCATGTTTTCGTGATGACACTCTCCTAGCAGCGTCATAAGCGGAACAGTATTTTCATATGAAGGATCTGAGCTCAATAATCCCAATAACCGGACACTATCAGCACACTATTGGAGTACGTTGAACTGTTGAATGTATCCCAAGCGGCCACAAAACGTTGAAACAACGTCAATTCAACGTCGTTGACTCAACGTCGAATTGACTTTGTTTCAATGTTGTGTGCCTGCTAAGTCACGAACATTTAACGACAGCTACTGTGATTATGGAACATTTGGAAAAAAAAACTTTTACATGCCCAAATTCAAAGTCTTGGAAATACATATTAAAAACAATAGAAACATTGCAGACTTTCTTTAGTTCTTTTCTAGAATGGTAATGGAAAGAAAAGAACACAACCAAAACAGAAAAAAGACAACAACAAAAAAACAAAACAAAAAAAACAAAAAAAAAAACAAAAAAAAAAAAAAAAAAAAACAGCAAGACACCTCACAGCAGCTTACAAAAAGTATAGGAGATATTTCATTTGCTTTTATAATTCAAGCAGCATAACTTCAATTTATAATGTCAACGCCATCATTGAATGAAACTTAATGGGAGTGGACTCAATACACATGATATCCTAGCTACTAGGCCAATATGTAAGTTTGTTTGTAATTTTTTGTTTACCAATGTTTTTTTTTTCATTTATATTCTACTTTGTGATTCAAAGTTTAGCTAGTCTACGAGTGAACGTTTCTTCTGTGGTTGTCTCTGAAATACGTACATTAGAAATCCAGACCATATCTATAGACTAGCCACAGATCGAGCTCAATAAGCCAAAAATAATATATATATTTCTAAGCCTTGGACGGCTATACATTTGATAGAAGACTCGCCATTTTGCTTTCAAAGGAAGGAAACATTATTGAAGTCATGTTTGCTTTCCTGTTCCCCAATGCCATTCTAGACTTATCCATTCTAAAAAAAACAAACAGCATTTGCTCTCCTTGGAAGAAAATTCTTTCTTTTTAGAGTACATCCCAATAATGACAATTCGCCTCTAATACAAATGCATCATAATTTTGAATTTAGATACATCGCAGTTCTAGAAATACCAATAATGATCAAGTTCATTTTCACCTGGAGCTACATCTATTATTTGCAGACGAACAACTAGCACATCGGTGAACTGTCACTCAAACTCAACCATCTGCAATAAAGATTACTATGTCTAATACAAACATAGATAAAAATTAATCAAGAAGCTGCTACAAGTGCAGAGATGTGCATTTTCTCATAAAGCCGTCTTTACGAGGCTTAAAAAGTAGAAGGAATCTGCTGAACGTAAGCACAAAATCACAGAGGAAATTATCATAATAAGTAGAGGGAATAGGCTGATAAAACTAGTTTAAAAAACTTACAGTATCAACGCCATGGTGCACCACCAGACACTTTCATTACATTTAAGCAAATTGTAAAAGTTTTGTGCGTGAGTGTTTGTCCATGTCATAACAACTGCTATTAGCTGACACACGCTTGCAAATCGATCGTCACTATCTCATACCTCCATTGCATCAGGAAATTCCACGTCTTTAACAAACTATGGACTTACTTTTTGAGTCGCTCTACTACAATTTTGTGTATACTTATAGAAATAAATATATTCTGGGCATGCACAGATGTTTAGGCTAAATAGCCATCTAAACCTTAATATCGAAATGTTTCAACCGTTAACTAGTTTACTATTCTGTGGAGCTAGAGACATCTGACGCGAGCTTTCCGTGCTAATTCTAGTATAACGTTCGTGCAAAGGACCCGATCAATATAGTCTACATTCTTGTTGGAAGAGTCTCAATTAAAGCGTCCTATATTGTTTTTTTTTTTTTTTTTTTTTTTTTTGTTTTTTTTTTTTTTTGTTTTGTTTGTTTGTTTGTTTCCAATGGCAGCCTTTATAGACTTTAGGGCCTTTGTAGACTTTATTGCCCTTCTGTTTCGTTGCGAGAAAACTGCTGCAGAATCTACTAGAGTTCTAGAGAACAGCAGTATTTGTTCATTATTAAATTTTGGATTAGGTCATCAAAGGCAATGGGTACGGATTCACGAGAGGTAACTGTCTAAAACGCTTTACCTCCCTTCAGAAAAAAGGTCTACTTATAAAGGAAAGAATGTGCTCTTACTGGAAGCATATTCTTCCTAATAGATTATATTGTTTTCTTAGAAGGGACTTGGCGTGCAAAAAAATAACCCATTTGTGCCTTGCGTCCCATAAATGGGACATTGGCAAACAGTGTAGACCCAGATCAGACGCCGCAGAACGCGGCGTCTGATCAGTGTCTACACTGTTTGCACTAACTACAGGCAATAGAACTTGGCAATGATCAAAACTGACCAGACATCCCTCAAACTGGAAATGGACTGGTCCAAAGAGTTCAGATAGAAGAGTCCACTCGGCATAAATGGGTAAATAGGAAGTCAAAAAGGTTGTCTCTCTTGTATAAGCTGGTGGAAAATCTACACCTCAACCGCGTCATGGGAAACGAGACACTAAAGCACAATTATGTGAACAGCAAAGGTTAAGGCGATCCTGCGCACATGCGCAGTCACGCCAGAACCTATTCTGTTCGATAACGTAAGCGATATACCAAGGAAAAACTTCAGCTAATGAACTAGACATGTGTTATCCGTAAGGGACCGGGTATGCAGATTGAATGCTTGATTAGACGGAAATTCCAAAACGCCTTTTTCTCGCGACGCGACCCAAGTGTATCCAGTTTTCTTACCATCAATTCAGCAGTGATCTACGAAAACGTTACATTGCAACTTAACCGATGCATATCTTCCGCAAAAGGTCTTTATGCCATATATTGGCAACGGAGTCCAAAGTCAGTTTGCGCAGTCTTACTGTTTTATCAGAACTCGTTGTCCGATTACAGAAACAGTGGCAACCGTAAAATATACGACACACAGACAAGGCAGTGATGTGTGCAAACTGATCACAGCTTATGCACATGACATAAGGTCCTATGAGCATCTTATGAAAATGACAGAGCTTGGTAATATTTCATAATTTTAGACTGATAAGTCTCTTAGGAAGGAAATATGCGAGAAAAGCGATTGGAATTAACTCTTAACTAGATACAAATCGTGTATCGATCCTAGGATTTCTTGCAGAAAATTATGCAGGCTCTGATTCTTTTCACGTTTGAGCTTCATACCGTTTAAAATATGTATTTGGCTGTAGATAAAGTGGTATCAAGATATAGTTTTCTTACTTCTCAACGAAAACATTTATAATATAATGTAGCGTAACACTTACTTGAATTGCCTAGGCATGGCGATTTTGATACGTGTCCAATAATTGTTTAGTTAAAAAAAATCGCGATTGGGCTAAAAAGAAAGTCTTATCTAGGACTGTGTACAGATCGCATGCATTCTTGTGGTGGTAATGTCCTGGGATAAATTAGATTATAAGGCTTCGTCAGGAACAGGTTTCGTTTTTTTAAAATACAATTTTAAGATCTACTAAATCACTGTCACAAACTGGGGAATAATTTTAAATCCTATTTGTGTCAGTCCCTTGTCTTCTTTTGCTTAAAAACATCCTGCTGTAGGAAACATTTAACAGACGGAAATGTGTTGTATTGGAACATGTCTAAAATATTCGGATACCTTTAATCACCCACTTCTTTGCGGTTGTCACGGAAACATCTGTTTGTAAAAAAAAGTAAACTTTTGGAAACCCTTAACAAGTGCCACGTAATGATGACAGACATTATCCTTGTAATGGTCTCTGCAGGTGTGTACTATTTATTGCCCAGGCGCTTTGAAGATGTCTCTCATTGTAACAAATTTATAATTGAAATGTGTTACATGTAAATGAATCTTTTCCATAAACGAACTAATTTGACCCAAACTTGTCACACATGTTCGTGGCTCGTTAGCTGGTATTCACTCAAGAAACAACGCTTATCCAGTGTTATGTTTTGTTAATAGTATTAAAATCATTGTAATTTGTTTATCGTCTTTGACAATTCAATTTTGTTATTTTATGTTTAAATTCCATGAGCAATTATAAGGCAGAGGAAGTTTGAAAGTCTGAAAACTAGGATTATGTAATCGGTAAGCTATTCCTTTAACAGTCAGACCGACAACGCTGGCATTAGTTACCTTCAGTCTCTGAATTATTACCGGCTGATTGCTTACTTTGCCAGTGCTGGCATAGCTTTTAGTAATATACACCGGTCAATTAGCGAACATTTCGTCGTATCTGTGAATGGTATGTCGTGTACGTATATAATGAGAAAACTAAACTGCGGCGGCATACTCCAGCTTCAGAAGGACAAGAGGTTTTTTTCTTGTTCTTTAACGCAGCTTCCTTGTTATTTTATGTGTCAGGAAACGTGCCCGATGATGAAATTAAGGGTGTTTGTAACTCTTGATGAAGTATGTGTAATAAGCCCAATTTAGAGTGTCAGAAATAGTGATAGCCAGATATTATGCGGACTGAACCTATCCTAGTATATGAGCAAAATGTAAAATAAAAAGCTGGACTTGGGGCTTACAAATTTAAAGGAATGAAACGTTATGTGAGTCTAATGGTAAAAAGATCGAGTCTTTTAATGGGCAGACGAGCAATCGTGCCCTGTTAGTTTTACATGTAGCAGACAGAAGCCTCAATAATAGATCTGTTTCCACATATATGAAGGAGTTAAAGGTTATGTCTACAAAATCAAACAGCGTCTGAGGAATCGAAAAGCTTCTCAAAGGTTTAATCCATGCAAGGCTTCCGATCGTGACAAGATCTTATTAGCCAAGCATTCTTTAAGAACGAGCAAATAAGTTTAGACCGGTATTTGTCAAATTTCTGTTTCACATGCTTTTGGTTCTACCTTATTTACCCTATGTATTCGGATATGCAGGTCTGAGCCAAATGTATAGATCCAGATCAGACGCCAAAATCTGCACTGATCAGGGTTTACTCAGTTTGCCACTCAACTAGCATTTTTACAATGAAAGGGTAGTAAAACAGACTTGCTGAAATATTACGACACGTAAGCATGTACTTAAGGTGTCTGATCATGTCGTTCGTTACCCGATTACGAATCAACGGATATAACGAACATGTAGGCCGACAAGTAGCGAGTGCCTGGAAAAGGCTGTGCAGATTCTAGGCTGATTGCCTTCAAATATGGGCAAAATGCACCTCTTCAGGTTTGTCTCAGTCTCCGCGTATAACACGCACAGTTCTTGGATTTATATTTAAATAAGTCGTACACATGACATAGACTTGTCAACATACAAAATAGAATATATCGAAGGATACTGCAAAACAGACCGGTACAGTGAAATTCTACGACTTTCATAGCTCTAGATAAGAGGCATATCAAGATCAATACATTTATTTCGCCAGAAAAAAGCAAACAAACAATTTAACAAATGAGTACTCACAGCATATGTTTATATGTAGTAATTTGAAATAATATGAATTCATTGTTTAAAAACGGCTTATCTAGAGCTATTGACTGCTCGGTGGTATTCGTTTTACAAAATATAGAAAAAGATCAGTTAAAATGGTATGTATCCTGATCGGACTGTATGGATACACAGTCTAATCCAGGCTTTCTTTCTCCGTTAAAGTAATAAGGATCTTTTCCACGTGACACGGCAGAGCAATTAAGGTTTACGACTACACTTGGCAGATTGTTCCACCATTTTTGATATGGAGACAATTTTTGTGACTTCTTGCTTGCTTTCCTGTAAACCATCCACCTTCTGAAAAGGGGTTCTGCTTCCTTTTTTAAGAATCTGCTCACAAGCGAGGGTAGCAGATTCCTTCTGTTTGAGCAGACCTCTTTGTAGAAGAAACTAATTTTATCGGAGCAGATTCCTTTAAAAGTGAATCAGTTCCTCTTAAATCATCCATGTCACGATTTATTTCTGACAGACGACCCTTCGGGGTTTCTCATAAATGCTAAATGATTAGGAAATTTAAATTACTTATTTTTTCTTACGTATCTGGGTCGTTTTGCTCCGTGAAAAATTATTTTGTCTGAGAAAGTTCGCAGTATTACGCCCTGGGGCGTACATTCTACAAAACAAACATTAAGGGCAAACTCATGTTAATGTTTGTCTGGAATTCTAAAGAGGTTTCTTCTTTTAGATTGTTCATCTCCATTATTCCTGCAAGTAAAACAAAATTAGAATAAACTCCGTTTGATTGTAATATTTCTACGATTTTAGAACACTAGGCGGGCGCTCTCATTCTCTCTCTCTCTCTCTCTCTCTCTCTCTCTCTCTCTCTCTCTCTCTCTCTCTCTCGTGTGACAAATCAGACTTTTTTCTTACACATATTTTATTTTTGTACTTTATATCGTCCATAGATCTCATTTATTTATTCTCGTTTATGTTTTGTTTTCCTTTATAAAACGTGTCATGTCTGTCGGTGTTGATATTCTGCATGTTTAGATAATATGTTCATGTTTGCCATGTTGGGATTGTTGTATGTACTCAATATTTACTAGTGAGAAAACGGGTTCGATAACCTTACAGCTTCCGTCCAGATCCTTTCTCTGTCATTGTATGTATATTATTTAATCGTATGTCCTTATGTTTCATCGAGAGAAATCAATACTGTTTAAAGCAATTAACTCATATAAGCAGTAAGCGGTATCTTCATGTCAACAAGTAGCTTTTATTCGTGTCTTAAAATATTGGTCTAATTTAATATTTAAACTGGAGTCGCCCATGCACATTTATGAAAAATTAATACCAGTATCTTATAAGTTTTTAACTGTTGGATCAGGCTTGGGATGAAAACGTTAGATAATGAAATAGTCCTCTTTATTTCCGTTTGATTTTAAGCATACATGTATGTCTACACTAATTTAATACAGTCAGAAGAGGTGTACTTTTATATTTATGAAATTATTTTAGACATGCCATTTGTGGTTTCTTTAAACATATCTAACACAGAATCAGCCTTCCATTAACGCTGACGTCATTTCGAGGGTTGAGCGCAAGACTATTGTAACTCAAACATATTTTTGAAACCCTTGTTTAGGGGCAACTTGGACCCCTTTGTAAACAATGCAAATTTAGGTGCCATTGCTCATACGAGCAATGGCGCCTAAATTTTCATTGTTTACAGAAAGAAATGTTGTAATCTTCATAACGCCTTCATGGTGAGGAGATTAGGTTTGGGGAAAAACAACCATCTGACTTACACTAGTCTTGCGTTCAACCCTCGATTTCACAGGAGTGTCATATAATTTATGATAGATATGTTTATGTACGAAGTTCAGATGAAGAAACGCCCTCACAATTATAGCTACTAGAGTAGATTTTTCTGTATTCCTTACCCTTACTACTTCCTGTTAAAACATGTAATGTCCTAATTACATGTACACCATTACTGTATTGTATTACTCGCTGTTGCAGATGTTTTTACCATAAATATTCGGACATACTTATTTGGGCTAGGAGCGCATCTAGATGAAAATGCTTCTCGCAGATGAATTTAAACACATAACTTGTCCATCAAACATATTGATTCAAAGGGGTATTTATAGACAAGAGGGCCCAGAGGGCCCTAATTCACTCACCTGAGTGTCATTTTCTCTAGTATATTCTAACAGACTATGATTTCTCTTCATAGGACTATGTATGTTTAAAATTTATTGAAAAGAATGTTTTCGGATGACAGGCTGGGGGTGCTGGACAGAAGCATGATCGCATGGTGCCTTATTGTTGAATAAGCATGTGAACTAGATGAAGCTTTGTAACAAAATATCAAAGGCCAGGTCCTTCTGGTTTCAGACAAAAATATTTTTAAAGGTTGTTGTTCTATAAAGTATATATACAGCAAGATTGCGGCCATGGCGGCCATCTTGGATTTCCAATAGGGACAATTTTAGCTGTTTTTGATCTACAAAAAAGGTAAGAGAAAAGTTCAGGGAGTGCCACAATTACAAACCGCAGCCCTTCCCAGACCCCAAGAGGAAGAGGAAACTGACAAATCTAAACAAGTACAAACCGAACAAACGTACGAAAAGCACTAAGATTAGCTCTCTCTTCCCCAAGCGAGGTAATCGCAATACTAAAAGGACTGAAAAACACAAGAACAAAATGACACACGGAAAGACATACAACAAATCGCCTCGTAGAATAAACCACAAAGCAACAAAGAGTAAGACTAACACCGGGACCACCGCCTTAGAACGGTCGGTAGAGCAAACCACCGTGGGGTTTAAAGCACTTTTACAGCTAGCTAACTTCACCCTGGGTCCCGATGCTACTCTTAATAAAGAAATACATAAAAATTCGGTTCGCATAAAGGCTCCCAACTCAGTCAATGCATCAAAGCGAAAACATAAAAATCAAATTAATCACTATAATAAACAAAGACGAGTACTCATGGCTAATTCTACTGTATGCCAGAGTAAATGAAAACCAATAGTTGAATCACGGCGGGCCAAGCCAAAGACATATCGTCAAGCCCCAACCCACTGGCTAAAGCTTTACGAAGAGGCCGTCATTGAGTCTGAGGCCCGAACCGCCGTCGTGCAATTAAAGAGTGAAGCATAGCCATCAACAAAGTCACCCCGATGCTTCCTACCAAGTTTAAAGTCAATTAGCCTTTCGATTCCGGCGAAGAAGCGATACATAGATTTTCAAGACGGCTGCCATGGCAGACATCTCGGATTTTCGATGAGAAAGATTTTAGCTATTTTTGACCTATAAGATAGATTAACAAGACGGCCGCCATGGCGGCCATCTTGGATTTCCAGGGACAATTTTAACTATTTTTGATCTATATGTCACCCTAATGCTTCCTACCAAGTTTGTAGTCAATTTGCTTTTTGCTTTAGGAGAAGAAGGGAAAAATAGATTATCAAGACGGCCGCCATAGCGGCCATCTTAGATTTCCGATCGGCACAATTTTAGCTATTTTGATCTACAAGTCGCCCCGA
The DNA here is from genome assembly GCA_964016985.1 of Anodontia alba. Lineage (NCBI taxonomy): Eukaryota > Metazoa > Mollusca > Bivalvia > Lucinida > Lucinidae > Anodontia > Anodontia alba. Next base: position 43,957,440 of record OZ024825.1, on the reverse strand, counting down.
TGCTTCCTACCTAGTTTAAAACCAATAAGCCTTTCGGTTCAGGAGGAAATGCGAAAAATAGAGTTTCAAGATGGCGGCCATCTTGGATTTCCGATAGGAACGATTTTAGCTTCTTTTATCTATAAGTCACCCCAATGCTTCCTAGCAAGTTTGGAGTCAATTAGCTTTTCGATTTATTAGATTTTCAAGATGACGGCCATGGCGGCCATCTTTGATTTCCAAGTCACCCTGTGCTTCCTAGCAAGTTTGACGTCTATTGGCATTTCGGTTCAGGAGGAGAAGCAAAAAATAGATTTTGAAGATGACTGCTATGGCGGCCATCTTGGATTTCCGATCGGAACGATTTTAGCTATTTTTTAATCTATAAGTCACCCCAATGCTTCCTACCATGTTTGGAGTCGATTAGCATTAGGGTTTAGGAGAAGAACTGAAAAATAGATTTTCAAGATAGCTGCCATGGCGGCCATCTTGAATTTCCGATCGGCACGATTTTAGCTATTTTTGATCTTCAAGTAACCCCGATGCTTTCTAGCAAGTTTTGGCGTCAACTGCCCTTTCGGTTCAGGAATAGAAGCATAAAAATAGTTTTTCAAGATGGCTGCCATGGCGGCCATCTGGATTTCCGATCGGAAAGATTTTAGCTATTTTTGATCTATGAGTCACCCCAATGCTTCCTACCATGTTTGGAGTCGATTGGCTTTTGGGTTTAGGAGAAGAAGTGAAAAATAGATTTTCAAGATAGCTGCCATGGCGCCACCTTGGGTTTCCGATCGGCACGATTTTAGTTATTTTTTATCTACAAGTCACCCCGATGCTTCCTAGCAAGTTTTTGAGTCAATTGCCCTTTCGGTTCAGGAGAAAAATCGAAAAATAGACTTTCAAGATGGCTGCCATTGCGGCCATCTTGGATTTCCGATCGGCACGATTTTAGCTATTTTTGATCTACAAGTAGTCACCTTAGCGCAAAAAGTCAGTAACTCCTTATATATTTTAATGGGAGTTACTGACTTTTTGCGCTAAGGTGTCGAAGTCACCCTGATGCTTCCTAGCAAGTTTGGAGTCAACTGGCCTTTCGGTTCAGGAGAAGAAGCGAAATATAGATTTTCAAGATGGCGGCCATCTTAGATTTCCAATCGGAACGATTCTAGCCAATTTTGATCTACAAGTATCGAGTCAATTGGCCCAGGGGTGTAGGAGGAGTAGGCTTTTAAAGCAATTGTAGACGCCGCACTACGCACAACTCGCAACGGACGACGAACATTGACTGACCACAATAGCTCACTATGAGCACTTCGTGCTCAGGTGAGCTAAAACAGACTGTTGGGCCCTAACATAGATTTGAGTGCAATCAAGTCGTTTGCTACTGCAGTGATGTAAAAATAATACAAACAAAACTTGTAATGGTGCAGTGCCTGGTTCCTGAAAAAAAACTAGACATATTGACGATTTCTGTTACCATTTGCTTAAGAGTTTAGGATTCTCTGTGTTCAGGACTTTATAATGTTTGTTACAATAGGTTTTGTTTATGCTCCGATTCACAGATTTAAAGTTTGTTTCTGAAAGTGAAACAACATTCAGTTATGGTTTATATTAAGAAATTACGTACACTCTAAAACTCTAATATAAGTGATATAACAAAGTTGTTATGGAATGACAAATAAGATTCATTGTGCCGGTTTTAGAGAAAGCAAAACAAAAATGCCCTTGACAGCCTGACACCTTTGACAAAGCAGGAACTAGAAATTAAAACGCTTTGTCCGTATTTGCACCTAATCCATCTAAGATGCAGCAAACCAGTTATAATAAAAGGTCTGATACAACAATTCTAACACACAACATTAAATCAGTTCTCCTAGACAATAGTTTTAAAACTGTATTAAACAAGAGGTAAAACGCGTATGACTGAAACTTATGATAACTAATGTGAGAAAGGTCTCAGCTATAACGCACGTCGAACAGAACTAAAGTATTCAACACGAAAGCTTTCTTTGTCCACTGGTTTATAAAAACTATGCCTTAAGATTTACCTTTGAATCCCATTTGTATAATTGCCCCTATATTTTCTCTGTATTTGTTATTGTTGTGTACTATGTATTGTATACGAAAACCTTCTTTTTAAACACACACACACACACACACACACACACACACACAAAGGTTTATAAGCTGGAAAAAAATGAAAATGCTAGTGTCTAAAAAGGACCTTACCTCCATCATAAATTGTCGGATGTTACCCGAAGGTTAAACAGGTCATTTTCATATTATATACATGTACTTATCCCACGATCTAAACAAAAAGCAATACCTTGGCTCAAATAGTGAGATAGCTTGAATAATAACTTACCTCAAAGAGAATTAACTTGCTTATAAATTGAGGAAAAAACACCAACTTTGTCTCTTGTCAAAAATAGATACAGCGGCAGCGAATTACAACTACAACGGTTGACGCATAACATGCAAACAGTCTACCAAAATTTAAACAATTCAGAAGATTAAAAATGCAAAACTGTGAAATCGGCTGTAATTCCATATAATGTTCATATCCTAAAGTTCGGGTAATGGTCATACCAATGCAAAGGAAATAATTAAACTCAGTAACTGATACAATGAGACCCACATCAATTTTCAATATCAAAGAGAAATGGCAAGCAGAGGTGGTAACCCGTTCCCAAAAAAGGTGGCAAATTCTCTAACCCAAACTTAACAGAACATATCTTAAACTTACATAATTGTTAAAATAAAAAAAATAAATTAAGTCAAAGATTTAATCATAAGTACCACAATGAAAATACCGCTTTTGAATGGTCGGTAATAAATTACTGGGAAGGTGGAGGGGTGGTGTAGGAGGACCAAACTGGCAAAACAGTTCACCCAAGATCCTAGCCCAAAGACTATCGCTCACAAAGCTATCGTTGATTTTATAAATAGAGGCATAACTATGACAGTATGCGCAAAATAGAATACGTGTCGGCTACGATTTGATTTTAAATATATATATATATATATATATAATATCAGAACATCAGTATTGATCGATTATTTTGGGGCAGTGTGTATTACCTTTTTATATACAATGTAATACTTAAGAGGGATACGTCAGCTATCACTTGGCTAGTTTGCATACTAACGGTACACGGAACAAGAGGGCCATGATGGACCTGTATTGCTCACCTGAGCTTAGATTAGCTCTGGCGGCTGTTTTGTTCAGCGGAGCGGAACCATTTTAGCAATTTCGGTAGAGGGTAACCAAGGAACATTTCTGTGAAATTATTTTTAAATCTAGCCATTAGCCTAGAAGAAGATGTCGTTTAAAAGTTTTCATTTTTTTAGCTTTAGTGGCCACTTTGTTCAGTGGAGCGGAACCATTTCAACAATTTTGGTAGAGGGTCACCCAAGAAACGTATCTGTGAAATTATTTTTAAATCAGGCTATTGGCCTAGGATGAGATGTCGTTTAAATGTGTTTTTTTTTTTTCCATTTTAGCTCTGGCGGCCATTTTGTTCAGTGAAGCGAAACCATTTTAGCAATTTTGGTAGAGGGTCACCCAAGAAAGATTTCTATGAAATTATTTTGAAATCAGGCCATTGGTCTAGCAGGAGATGTCGTTTAAAATTTGTTTTCTATTTTTAGCTTTGGCGGCTATCTTGTTCGGTGGAGCGGAACCATTCTAGCAATTTTGGTAGAGGGTCATCCAAGGAACATTTCTGTGAAATTATTTTGAAATCGGGACATTGACTTAGGGGGAAATGTTGTTTAAATGTTTTCTATTTTTAGCTTTGGCGGTCATTTTCTTGAGCGGAGCGAAACTATTTTAGCACTTTTGGTAGAGGGTCAACCAAGAAACATTTCTGTGAAATTATTTTGAAATCAGGCCTTTGACCTAGGAAGAGATGTCGTTTAAATGTTTTTTTTTTCTATTTTTAGTTCTGGCGGCCATTTTATTCAGCGGAGCGAAACCATTTTAGCAATTTTGATAGAGTGTCACCCAAGAAACATTCCTGTGAAATTATTTTAAAATACATTCACCGGTTTATGAGATGTGATTTAAGTAAATTGTTGACGACACACGATACACGGCGGACACCGGACACAGGTCGATCACAACAGCCCACCTTGAGCACTTCGTGCTCAGATGAGCTAAAAATACATTTCTACACAAGCTGGTTCGAAAGTTTGAAGATGATAAAATGTACAAGGAAGAAATTCACAAATTTTACCCCAAAGACAGTCTTGCCATTCGCTCAAGATACCAAACATGCACACTGAATAGTAAGTACGAGTACTTAGCACATACAGTTTGCTAGATATCTTGCTCAAAAGTATGCTTCATTGTTTGAAAAAAACCTTGCCTCAACAAGACTTGATGTCCCGTGTCCATTACATTGAGAACAAAGAATACATAATTAAGCAAATCATTTTTACAGAACGTATCAAAACATTGTAATTAAAGTTTATTAACTACGCCATTAAAATTTCTTACCAAATGTCTGTTACTATCGGAACAAAAGAATGGAATTATTTTATTTCAGTTCTCTTTAGTCACAAGGAACATTCTTGTGTCATAATGTTACGTATGAATATAAAGTAGATACAAGTCAGACCGGTACTTGGTGAAAGGAAAAAGCACAAATGTAACTGGTCGATCAATGAAAATAAGGCTGTAAAGTACACACTCAAACAATCAAGCCTGGTGGAGCTTTAAGGGCACTTCATATGCTTGCATCACGTAAACACGAAAAATATCATGTCTACCCCACTTAAACCCCACTTTGTATTGTAAAACTGGGGTTTACAGTAGTAGACATTATTTTTCTTATTTTGCTAAAAAAACATAGATTGTGGTATTCGTTAGAACCGCCTTACCAAGGCGGTTCTTACAAGTACCCACAATCTATGTTTTGAGATGAAATTTGATAAATATTAGATTTTGTTTTTATCTGAAAATTTTTCTTTTTTGGTTGTAAAACTTTCAATGTATTTGAATAGGCGTGTTTCCGTAATAGTAGATTGTTTGCCTTTAATACGAAGGAGACAGCTTTTGAGATTTTGTACTCGCTTTCCTGAACACCAAGTTGATTCTAAAAAAGATTTGGTACTCGCTTTCCTGAACACCAAGTTGATTCTAAAAAAAGAGTATAGTCTAAACGGAAATAATTTGTTTTGAATAGGAGCAACACATTTCTGTTAAGAGTAGATCTGTTTTAGACGAGAGCCAAAACAGTTATGAAAGAATTGCCTCCACCAGAAGTTTTATCTATTCTTATTTCCCAAATCAGCAATACTACAGTCGTGTAGAGACGTTGCCGTGACATGATCTGGATGAGACTCTATAAAACACTTGATCAATATCTACCAACAGGCTAGAGATGATCTAAAAGAAGACAATGGTTTGGATACTATGACTTCTGAGCAAACTCCGTAACCAAGATTATGTTTTCATTTCCTTTGGGATTACTGGGCCTATTGTTGTATCTTAGAAAATGGTGTTCTGCTCATGTATACGCTAGAGGGCGTAAGCAGTGATGCAAACTCCATTACTGCTATAAAGAGTCTCAATAAAACCGACACTCCAATTTTCTATTTGTAATGTGTTCTTTGTTTCCAAAGGCAAGTTTTTTAGATTTTTATTATTCCAACAAGTTTTGCCTCCGATCGGTCTACGAAGACCTTACATATGCAATTTTGAGCTACATCATAATAAAGCGCAAAGTTTCGCGCGACTAAAACTAATTTAGTCGCAACTTATTTTTTTTCTGCTGACCATTCCAAAGAGGTTCCCATTGGATGCTGCATTTCCTTTTTGTTCTTACGTAACTTATTGCAAATGTCCCGATTTGTTTCATCTTTGTTTGTTCTTTCTTTCGAAGGATAAATAAACCCTAATTGTGGCTTTTAGAGAGTAACTTCATTTACGTATTTAATTGTAGTCCACATCATATTATCACAAAAAACATACCGTTATAACCTTACACATTCGAACACTGTATCGCCTTTCTGCACTTAAGCTAAAACTACATTTAAACAGCATAGTCAGCCTGCTCATTAGCGCAGTCTGCTTAGAACTTTCAATAGGAGCATTTTGGATAGCTAAGGATGCAACGTTTCTTCATGTAGACAGCAAAGACTATGCTCAGACTGCGCTGATGTTTAGGCTGATTTGAGTCGTTGTTGTGTGCACGTGTCAGAAGGTAGGCTTTCTCACGTTGCGGCTCATTTGACTACCTAGTGATGTGTTTGAAATATGCTAACAATCAGAAAACAGTGCAGCCATTCATCAATCAGGGCCCAGTTGTTAAAAACTAAAGATGTCGTTAGTTAACATATCGTTTTTTTTTTTTTTGTTTTGTTTTTTTAGCCGAAGGCTCAAGGTGAGCTATTGTGATCACTCACCGTCCGTCGTCGTCGTCCGTCTGTCCGTCCGTTCACAATCTTTAAACAACATCTCCTCCTAAACCACTGATTGGAATTTGACCAAACTTGGTTGGTCCTCTTTCAAAGTTGTTCAAATGGTTCCGGTCCATTGCATATCTAGGTCACAGGAGCTAAAAATAGATTTTTAACTAAAAAATTAAAAAAAAATCTTCTTGTCAGAAACCACTGGACCAATTTTCATATAATTTAGCAGAAATATTCCTTTGATGACCCTCTACCAAGATTGTTCAAGCCATTTGGATTCGTCAAAAGACATGGCCTCCAGGGGCCGGAGCTTATTTTCCCTATATATCTATTTAAAAAACTTTAAAAATCTTCTTGCCAGAAACCACTGGACCGATTTCAATATAATTTTGCATAAATATTTCTTTGGTAATCCTCTACCAAGATTGTTCAAGCCATTTGGATTCGTCAAAAAAACATGGCCGCCAGGGGGCGGGGCTTATTTTCCCAATATATCTATATAGAAAACTTTAAAAATCTTCTCAGAAATCACTGGACCGATTCCAATATAATTTTGCAGAAATGTTCCTTTGGTGATCCTCTTCAAATATTGTTCAAGCCATTTGGATTCGTCGGAAAACATGGCCGCCAGGTGGGGCGGGGCTTCCCTATATATCTATATAGAAAACTTAAAAAACCTTCTTGTCAGAAACCACTGGACCGATTTCCATATAATTTTGTAGAAATGTTCCTTTGGTGATCCTCTACCAAGATGTTTCAAGCCATTTGGATTCGTGTAAAAACATGGCCACCAGGGGGCAGGGCTTATTTTTCCTATATATCTATATAGAAAAATTAAAAAATCTTCTTGTCAGAAACCACTGAACCGATTTCAAAATAATTTTGCAGAAATGTTCCTTTGGTGATCCTCTACCAAGATTGTTCAAGCCATTTGGATTTGTCAAAAAACATGACCGTCAGGGGGCGGGGCTTATTTTTCCTACATATCTATATAGAAAACTTAAAAAAAAATCTTCTTGTCAGAAACCACCAAACCGATTTCCATATAATTTTGCAGAAATGTTCCTTTGGTGATTCTGTACCAAGATTGTTTAAGCCATTTGGATTTGTCAAAAAAACATGGCCGGCAGGGGGAGTGGCTTATTTTCCCTATATATCTTTATTGAAAACTTGAAAAATCTTCTTGTCCGAAACCACTGGACCGATTTCATTATAATTTGGCAAAAATGTTTCCATGGTGACCCTCTACCAAGATTGTTCAAGTAATCATGATTCGTCAAAAAACATGGCCGCTAGGGGGCCGGGCTTATTTTCCCTATATATCTATAAAGAAAGATTGACAAAATCTTCTTATCAGAAACCACTGGACCGATTTCAATATAACTTGGCAGAAATGTTTCCTTGGTGACCCTTTACCAAGATTGTTCAAGCTGTCATGATTTGTCACAATAAATGGCTGCTAGGGGCGGGGCTTATTTACCTAAATATCTGTATAGAAAACTCTAATGATCTTCTTGTCAGAAACCACTGGACTGATTTCAATATAACATTGCAGAAATGTTTATTATGTAACCCTCTTTCAAAGTTGTTCAAGCCGTCATGATTCGTCAAAAAACATGGCCGCCAGGGAGCAAGGCTTATTTTCCCTATATATCTTTATAGAAACCTTTAAAAATCTTCTTGTCAGAAACCACAGGACCGATTTCATTATAACTTGGCAAAAATGTTTCCTTGGTGACCCTCTACCAAGATTTTTCAAGTAATCGTGATTTGTCAAAAAACATTGCTGCTAGTGGTTGGGGCTTATTTTCCATATACATCTATATAGAAAACTAAAAAATCTTCTTGTCAGAAACAACTGAACCGATTTCTATATAACTTGGCAGGAATGTTTCTTTGGTGACCCTCTACCAAGGTTATTCAAGCTGTCATGATTCGTCAAAAAACATGGCCGCTAGGAGGCGGGACTTATTTTCGTTATATATCTATATAAAAATCTTCTCGTAAGAAACCGTTGGCCCGAGTTCAATGTAACTTGGCAGGAATGTTGCTTGGTGATCCTCTACCAAGATTGTTCAAGCCTTCATGATACGTCAAAAAATATGGCCCCGAGGGGGCGGGCTTATTTTCCATATATATTTGTATAGAAAGTTTTAAAATTCTTCTTGTCAAATACCTCCTGACTGATTTCAATAATGCTTTGGTGACCCTCTACCAAGAATGTTCAAGCAATTCTTGTTTGTCAAGAAACATGGCTGCTAGTGGGGTGGGGCTTATTTTCCCTATAGATCTAAATAGAAAATTTTAAAAATCTTCTTGTCAGACACAACTCAACCGATTTCAATTTAACTTGGCCGGAATGTTCCTTTGGTTACCCTATACCAAGTTTTTTCAAGTTGTCATGATTCGTCAAAAAAAAAAAAAAAAAAAACAAAAAAAAAAACAAAAAAAAAAAAACAAATGGCCGTTAGGGGATAGACTTTATAGCGATATAAAACACTTTAAAAATGTTTTTGTCAGAAACAACTGGACCATTTTCAATATAACTTGGCAGAAATGTTCCTTTTGTGACCCTCTTTCAAGATTAAGTCAAGTCCTCATGATGCGTTGAAAAGAAAAAAAAACATGGCTTGGAGGGGTCGGGCGGGGGGGCAGGGCTATAAAATTTATACATAAACTTGAACTTGGCTGAAACTTCAATAGTAAGTATGCAAATCTGCTTGCTCGGGTAAGCGATATAGGACCATCATGGTCCTCTTGTTTTAAGGGGAAACTTTATTTGCTTTAAACTCCTTTACAATTTACCCTGAAGCCCCGGGGAAACTATCAGGGTTGACATATGATGAGCCACTCATACCAACACTCTCACATTTTATTAGTATGGCAATACAATAAATATGGGTTTAAATTTTTTAATTCTTTTGTTTGCAAATTATCCCTTACACCCTTATATTTAGGATAGTTGAAGGAAGAAAACGTTAATTAGAGGACAGAGATAGACAGACCTCAACGATATTTTCTAGCAGTTTTGGGATAACTCAGCGAAACAGCCAAGATTATGGTGGCATAATTATTTCTTCCCGCATTTGTACCTTCTGGTTTTAGAAAATTTGTTGTTGTTTTTTTTATAAAACTTCATTATACTTCAAAACCCAAATAGTGTTTTTTTCACACTGAGGTCTGAAGAAAAGGGAAGGAAGTAAATTCATGGTTTCTATCATCAGTCATCTAGGACAGGTCGATTCCCCCTAATAATATTTATTAGATATATTGTTACCAAAGTCACTATTAGAAAGGGTGATTAGTTGTACCGAGTTATTTTTTTTTGTTCTAACAATTCCATACAGGAGCAAGAAATATGAGCACAGAAGATACTTTTATGTCAGCAGAGGCCTTACTAATATATTTATCTGTGTCCAAGTAATTGAGGAATCTAAACCAATGTCATTTATTGTATACACTACAGTTTAGAAATAAAGTCTCCAGATTCCAGAATCCCTCCAATTCTACATATAATATAAAACATAAACCTAAAGCAAGACCTCTAGTTAAACTAGTTCTATATTAATATTGTCCAATATTTCCTTAATTGGCATCCAGGCTTGTAAAAATTCCTGCAACCTGTTTTTCTTTAATGCAATTTCTCTGTGACTTAGAAAAAGTGAATGGACATTAATTTTATATTATTTATCGTCAAAATTTTGATCATTAAATACGGCATGTATGCTAATATGTTTGCTGAAAGAATGTGAGTAGCTTGTGCAATTGCAAAAACTACTCACACTTTTTCAGCAGAAATACCTGTGAATTTGGTGTACTTACTAGAACAGTTAACATTTTGATCACTAACGAACTCGTTAGGCTAACGATGCTTTGAACAACTGGGCCCAGATTGTTTTATTTTAAACAGTCTGATCCGGGATATATAGATGTATATATGTTCTCAAGGGAAGACACCTAGCACCATTTTAGTACCCGTGACGGAATACATGAATGTATACACTGGGTTATTCGTAAGTTCGAAAACAACATTGTTCTTTCAAAATAAAATTGCAAGCAAATACATTCTCTACACGTTGATATGCTGGCAAATGCAAAGCAGAATTTAGTCTACCATATTTCATAGAAGTATTTGTATAGACAAGCCTGTCCATAGAGTATAGACCAAGATAAGAAACCTCATTCTAGATCAAAATGCGACGTCTGGTCAACATTCATTCGCTACTTCTTCCAGACGTTTTAGACGCTTTGAGAGGTAAGTAAATTCAACTTTATGCGTAACAATTATCAATTGTCATTATTACTAAGAGCAGCGATAGTAGTAGTAGTAGTAGTAGTACTAGTAGTACTAGTAGTAGTTTATTTAACAATGCTTGATTAAAATATTCAGAGTTCTAGATGGTGTGATTTTTTACCAAACAAAAATGTTGATTTGAGCACTTTCCAGTACTCACAACATATGTTAAATATGAGAAAAAAAGAAAACTATTTGCCCGGATGTCACTCTTAGATATAGCTCAGGAAATTATGTCATTATTTCCGCGAATAGCGCATCACGTATTTGTTTGTATAAAAGAGACTGTAAACACCAAATGCTTTAATATCAAGCTTATTGGTATTCGGTGACAATCAAACCAGCAACGGAATTTTCATCAGTTGGCGTATTGTATTTTCCTCGTGAACATGGTTAATCTCACGGAAGCGGGCTGTAATATAACGCGCTCGTTTGGAACACTCAACGTTTCGGGTGACAAACTTTATGTAAACGAGTGTCTAGGAGTTAGGACCTGTATGCTTGTTTCTGAATGTTCGAGTCTTATACAGGAATATATTTTCCCGGACTTTTCGGAATGGATTATTATAGCTATTTACAGTTTAATATTCATCCTCGGCCTTATCGGAAATGGACTTGTATGCTTTGTAGTTATTCGAATAACTCACATGAGAACTATAATAAATATATTTATTTTGAACTTGGCCTTAGCCGACTTCATGGTTCTTTTGATATGTTTACCGCCATCATTACTGGCAGATACGACAGAATCATGGTACTTAGGCGATGTCATGTGTAAAATAGTTCCATTTCTCCAGGTAAGAATAAACAACCTGTGGTGCAAAAGAAGCATGCTTCTGTATTGTTATTTACTACCGCAACTTTTTACCGTACGTATCCTAAAATATTGGTAATTTCCCAGGACCACCGATTATTTGAATATTAAGATAAGCGCAGCTAATCCACATCTTACTGCTGCTCTTAGTGGTGGATCTGAATCTACGCTATTTTCACAGGCAGTCTGTTCGCGCATTTATGTTAATCTGGTTAATATGAAACAATGCATGAATTGAGCTGGTTCGTTTATTATTCTTGGTGAGAGTATAGAAAGATATTGAGACACGAACAAGTATTTATAAAAAATATCTGACGAATGTTTTTACTTTTACAGTTATCTCCAATTATCTCCAATTACTGTTCGTAAAAGTCTGTCTTTGTAATAACCTTATTACCCTTTTACATATTTTCATGGTACACTATGAACACGTAAGGGTAGACTTCTTACGGCAGCCAGACGGCACTTACCTCCACTGAAGTTAAGTAAGACTCTATAGTTTTTGCCATTGGAAACAAAGAACACATACAATAATGTCATTTGGTGTCTCGCTTTTATTGAGACTCTTCATTTGACCGCAATGTAGTTGTAGGTCTGCATATCCCAACCCTTTTCTAGCAACTGACTCAGCGGAACTCGATTTTCCAAAATAACAGAAAAGGCTCTGTCAATAATCCCAAGGAAATTAAAATAAAAACGGCCCTATGCTGAAGTACTTGGAGACTTTCTATGACAGCGCACCTCCGCTTCATCCCCATGCAAACACATGTATCCTGTTGACCGTTATTTCTGTTGCGATTTGTCTTTGTTCGTTCTCATTTTGTTTGTACGTACGTGTACCGTTTTCTACGCAGTAATGTTTTTTATTTCATATACTTAATCCTTGCATCCCTGGGTGCTCCAAATCGGGTCTCATCAATTGTTGTATTGTTGCAGTCAAAATTTGATAACAAAATGGCTCGTAACGAGCCGTCTTATCGGGATCCGCACTGTTTGCAAAGGTATATGCATTGGACTGCAAGGATGGAAGGGTTGAACCCTATTTTGAAGGTCGTGTTCGTTATTGTGACTTTCCATGGTATTTCTTATATTTAATTCATCAAATATTCATCTTTAACCGTTCAGTTAGATTATAGTTATTCTCTGCAAACAAAATGTTGACGTCGTTAGAAATAGATATGATAGATTAGAGGTACAGTGTCTGTTTCCTGAGCAGAAGGTCGCGCTTTAGATAAAAACAAAAACAAAAATGGAATACAAAAATAGAGGTATGACTGGTCTGTTAGGTATCAGGATAATTTAATCACTTTAAAGCTAAGGTCTTACTCCTAACACATCATATATAACAACAATAGAGTTTTCATTATTCCAGATCTGACTGAAAGGTTGTTGGAGGCGATATTTAACCATCAGTAAGGTACGAAAAATCGGTGTGAAAAGATGAACTGTTTTTGTTGTATAATACAAGCAGACCAACATATTTTACTGTTAATACTCTCTTTATTTGTTTCAGATTCTACTATATGTGCACATCTCCCCAAATATTATATAAGAATTAGTTGGAGACATAAACATGTACATTGTTATTATTATAATGAATGTAGAATACTTTTGTCTGGGAACAAGTAAATGTTTGTCGTCCAATTTGGTCTACAGTGTAGACACAGATAATTCGCCATAAACCTTTAGCTTTTATGAATGTTATATTCCATAGTCGAAGTGATATGCATGGAAGTAAACTAGTAAACACATACCATACTGCCCCTAGGTATACTTGCTCAGTGTCTGAACCGTTTACAATTCTACCAGCACCACAAAACCATAAAGCAAAATTATCTTCTTCAACTATATTGAGACTTGAATACTTGACATTCTGTCCCCCCACTCCCACCCCTGCGCCCCCTTATTTTATTTTATTTCGATATATATCTCTATTTTTTCTTGCCTTCGCCCATAGTTATCAACACTTCACACCCTACAAATCCAACGAAAGAGCCTATGCAACGCTGCCAGGGACACCTATCTCCGCTACCGAAGTCCTGGGCCCAGTTGTTCAAAGCTAACGACGTCCTTAGTTAACGATTCGTTAAAATTTAGATCGAGCAAAAGCTACTCACATTTTTTCAGCAAAAAATATCAGAATATTGTATATTGAATCTGCTAAAACAGTTAACGAAATGACCCTTAACGAGCTCGTTAAGCTAACTACGCTTTGAACAACTGGGCCCTGATCTTATGATGATGTCATCTTGCATTCCACCACAGCCACGATACGTGATACAAGAGGGGGCTTTGATAGGGCATACAGCTGATAAGTCATAAACCTGACAAGTTGTTGATTTCAATGCAGCTGGATAATGAAATGAATTAATTTAAAATCCTTAAAATACATACAATGAAAAAATACTTGCAAATCACTGGATCGCATGTTTTGATATTTTAATTTATATCAAGGCAAACATCTGACGACAGTACATTTGCATTGAGGGTTTTAAACTTTTCTTTAGTTTGCGAACATAAAATGGTGCTGATCAGTTTCGTGGTATAACGTTGTTGAAAGGAAAGTAAAAAAAAAAAAAAAAAAAAAAAAAAAAACAACAAAAAAAAAAAAAAACATCAACGTCTTATTGTGTCGAGTGAGAAGAGAATAGAAGTTTTCTGGTGATTAGACAGTAAGCGAAATGAAAGGTATCTGGAGGAAAGCCTGTCTTCATTCACCAATTGTGCAATCATAGACAACTGCACTGATGATCTGAAATGCAAATTGTTAGCAATGATGATGAGCTATACGCATACAAATAGAAACAATCCTAGTAACTAGCTCCAGATGAAACACGTTAGAGGTTCAGAACGTTTGTGAGGCGCAAACTACATACGTGATTGTTTCACTGTTATGTTTTACAGATGAGGTCCCTATGCGGACCGAACATGTATTTGTTATTTGGAGCTGCATCAGAATTAAGGGTGATGATTGTCGCGAGTAAAACTGGTTTAGGCTTCCAGTGTTTTTACTACTGGCATCCTGAAGGCGGTTTCTCTGTTGCAGTTCTTCTTTGTGCGTCTGTGGTTTCGTATGTGTTGTTTGTTTTGTAATTATTTGTTCCTGATATCCCCTCCTTTTGGTGCCTCGGGAGCGCTTCGTGATTGTGGCATATCCTGAGTATTTTCACTTGTATATTTACTAGGAATAGTTGAAAACTGAATTGCTGACCAAACAGTGGATTTTTTTCTGAAACTAGTGTAAAGAGTAAACAGTTAAAAAACCTGATCTGGATTTTTTTTTAAATAGAATGGAGATACTCGGAGTTAACACGGTCCAATCATAAACCATAGCATGTAACCGTCTGGCCTGAAGCACATCCTATATAAAAGTCCTGGGTGATGCTAGTTGAACGGCTATAGAATGGGAGACCACAGAAATAGTGGTTGTTGAAACAGATTCTAGGGCAGGTACAAGTCATTGCCATATGGTCGAAGCTGTTTGAGACGATACAGAAATCCTTTAAATGTGTAAATGCCCAAGAGAGGCTACAATTACGGAACAAAGCCCACCACGCACGAAATAACGTTTTGGTGACATAGAATGAACAAATAAAACAAGAAAGGATAATAATAAAAAAACCTTGATTAAGAAAAAAAAAAAAAAAAAAAAAAAAGAAAAAAAGATAATAAACGACAAGGAGTACCCGAGTTGAAATTTAATATTTGGATATCAGTAAATGTAACAGTAACAAACTTTACCTTCTCAAGCAATGGACAAGGGTTAAAATAACATCATAAAGAGGCACCTCAACAAAAACATAGCGAACAAACGAAGCGGACCTGAAGCAGAAAAAATCTGCATCAAAAACTGTCAACAGCAAAACCGTTGGGGTTTGAACCTTGTTCTATTAGTGCTCAACCCTCGCCTTTTATCCGTGTTACAAGTCCTACTGCATATATTTTCTTGGTTACCTACCCCATCTGTCGTTCAACACAGAAAAAGAAACAGAAACATTTTCTGAAAGAAAAAAAAAAAGCGCCCAGCGAAGACACAGACTATCTAGCGCATCCACGCAGGCTGATCAGAGTCTTGGCTATCCGCCCAGTAAATCTCTGCTATTAAGACCATTTTAGGGACTGTCTGAAAGTGGTCTAATTGGTAGGGCGGTCTTAATATTCAAAATAAAATATTAAGAAAGAAAACATTTAGGACTGCAAAAAGCTGGTCTTAATAACGGAGCGGTCTTAAATTCGACCGGAATTTTATAACATATCCCACATGCGCACAAAGGGCACTGCATAAGCATTCTTTCAATCACAAAGATGTACTAAAACATTCTGATTTACCGACTTGAAAAGTCGACATTTTCTTTTTTATTCTACTGCAGTGGATTGTTAATCCAAAAAATACTGTTACATGCATTTAGGCGATTTATAGAGCTGCTGTTAACAGCTATGGCAGTAACTAAGTATGCATTCACATAAAAAGCCCATATTTTAATAGGTTGGTGCACGTGTATTTTTGAACACTGAAATAGATCCTAACAAGGTAGTGCATATGTGCGATATTATCACGAAAACATACCTATATAATTTTGACCCCCTTAAGCCCCCATTTTTATATAGTAAAACTGGGGTTTACAGGGTATACATTATTTTTCTTATTTCTGCTTGGCAAGACGGTTCTAACGAGTACACGCAATCTATGTTTTGAGCAGAAATTTGAAAAATATTCGAATTTTTATCCGAAAACTTTCAATAGTTTTGGTGGTGAAATTTTCAATATATTTAAGTAAGCGTCTTTTCGTAATGTGATCTGGGTATGCGCAGCGTACATTTATCCAAAATGTTAATTCTCTCAGACCGCCAGCTATATGCAAGGGAAAATAATATACTTTCAGGGCAGGCAATTCTGTCGAAGATTTTTAAATGTACCTCTCTTCAGAAGGGGATTGGTGTGTAGGAAAGTAAATATGAAGACACAAAATTGTCTCCGTTGTAAAAGTGGCGAAACACTCTACCAAGTGTACTTTGTCCTCTTAAATTAGTTCCCATGCGCCGTGCAAACGGCTACATGCTATAGTGTGACCATTTTATACGCCCGTTTAAGAAGAAGAAGAAGAAAAAAAAAAAAAAAAAAAAAAAAAAAAAAAAAAAAAACCACGACGTATTATGGCATGGGGCTGTCCGTCCGTCCGTCAATATTATTGTACGCTTCATAACTCAGTAACCGTTCAGGATATCTTTGTGAAATTTTATAGGAATATGTATTAGGTCAGGACGACGTGTCGCGAACAAGAATAATTTATCCCACTTTCTTAGTTTCCAAGTTGTGCCCCTTTGATTTTTTCCAGATATTCGTGTAGGCACCATAACTCTGTAACTGTTAGATTTATCTTCATGAAACTTTACAGGAATAAATATTAGGTCATGACCATGTGTCGCGCACAAAAATGATTAATCTCCTTTTCTCATTGTGAAAGTTATGCCCATTTGATTACTTTTTCTAACCGTCCGTCCGTCAACATTCTTGTACGCTCCATAATTCAGTACCTGTTTAGGATATCTTCATGCAATTTTACAGGAATATGTATTAGGTCAAGACGACTTGTCGCGCACAAGAATGATTGCTCCCCTTTTTTTTAATTTACAAGTTATGCCCCTTTGATTATTTTTTCTAAACATATGTACACGCGCCATAACTCAGTAACCGTTAGGGATATCTTCATGCAACTTTATAAGAACATGTCCTAGGTCACGACAATATGTCGCGCACAAGAATAATTGTCCCCCCTTTCTTATGTTCCAAGTTATTCCCATTTGATTTATTTTTCCAAACATTCTTGTGCGCTCCATAATGCAGTAACCGTTCAGAATATCTTTATGCAATTTTATAGGAATATGTATTAGGTCAGGACGCTGTGTCGCGCACAAGAAGAATGATTGTTCCCTCTTTCTTAGTTTCCAAGTTATGCTACTTTGAATAATGTTTCCAGAATTCTTGTACGCGATATAACTCATTAACCATTAGGGATATCTTCATGCAACATTAAAAAACTATGTATGAGGTCAGGACGGCGTGTCGCGCACAAGAATGATTGTTTCAGCTTTCTTAGTTTCATAGTTATGCCCCTTTGATTAATTTTCCAAACATTCTCGTACGCTCCATAATTCAGTAACAGTGTAGAATATCTTCATGCAATTTTATAGGCATATGTATTAGGTCAGGACGCTGTGTCGCGCTAAAAATGATTGTTCTCCCTTTCTTAGTTTCCAAGTTATGCCACTTTGATTATTTTTTTCCAGAATTCTTGTACGCGACATAACTCAGTAACCGTCAGGGATATCTTAATGCAACTTCATAGGAATATGTATTAGGTATCGACGACGTGTAATGCACAAGAATGATTTTTCCCTTTTTCTTAGTTTCCAAGTTATGCCCTTTGATTATTTTTTCAGACATTCTTGTACGCGCCATAAGTAAGTTACCGTTAGGGATATCTTCATGCAACTTTATAGGAATGTGTATTAGGACGACGTGTTGCGTGCAAGAATGATTGCTCCCCCTTTCTAGTTACCAGTGGTTGGAGCTGTTAATTATTATTTCATAACTACCCATATGCAAATTAATTGTTTAGGCTTTTCTCATTCAATCCAAAATGTCATAACACTTTGAAATATTTTAATGACATTTCGTAGGAATATATATAATAATGGGCAATATATTATGAGCAAGAACCACAACTATGGCTTACTTATGTCCTGAATTATTTGCACTCTAACTACATTTTCTTTTCCTTCTCTAATTCCTCAACCATTTTAAATATTTTAACGAAACTTAATGGTGGTGTGTATATTGCCAAGGGAATACATTAGGACCAAGAATGGTTACTCTAGTGTACTTATTTTATAAATTATTTCCCTTGTCTGACCTCAATTTCTCAACATCTGCGCCACTTCATCCTGGAAGCTCTTTTTTTATTTAGTTATACTAACAACATTTAATATGTCAATTGTTTTAATATAGGTGCAATCATTAATTACAGAGTTGCTATTCGTATTTGTCTACCTGTCCATCATTGAGCCATACATACAGTGTACATTGGTTACAATTCCTTTACAAATGTTGGCCCCATTGTTTGAGCAAACGGGCCTACAATGTGCCGCTTGTGAAACTCTTGTTTTCTGTTCAAGAAACCGTTACCAGACGATTTAATCATTCGAGTGCTGAGACAATTTGTAGCAGGCGACAGTCTGAAAGGATCTCTGACAGTGGCAATGTAAATTTGCCTACAAAATGATGGAAAATAAAGTTTCAGTAAATTTCATATTTTTTATTGCAGTTGACCTCAAATGAAAAAAGATAAGAGAAAAGTCCAGGGAGTGCCACAATCACAAACCGCAGCCCCTCCCAGACCCCAAGAGGAAGAGGAAACCGACAAATTTAAACAAGCACAAACCGAACAAACGTACGAAAAGCACTAAGATTAGCTCTCTCTTCCTCAAGCGAGGTAATCGCAATACTAAAAGGACTGAAAAACACAAGAACAAAATGACACACGGAAAGACATACAACAAATCGCCTCGTAGAATAAACCACAAAGCAACAAAGAGTTAGTCTTTAACACGGGGACCACCGCCTTAGAACGGTCGGTTAATGCTCATCATTAATGATATGAAAGCATTTTTTTTTCCAGATGAACAAATGAAATGTAATAGAAACCTAAATTTTGGTAATACTGTCCATTTTGCTATTGAAATACATAGGAAATGGAAAATTTTTTATGAAGTACTATTCCCACACACCCATCCCCCGCCCTCCCCACACCGTACCCCCCCCCCCCTCCCCCCGCGCCCCTCGTACCTCAGCTTATCTATTTGCAGACATTTGAACAAATGAAATGTAATAGAAACCTATATTTGGGTAATACTGTCCATGTTGCTATTGAAATGCATAGGAAATGGAACAGTTTTTGTAAAGTACTATTCCCGCACACCCCTCCCCCGCCCTCCTCCCCCCCCGCCCCTCGTACCTCAGCTTATCTATTTGCAGACATTTGTACTTGCATATTTTTTATATATATATATATATATATATATATATATATATATATATATATATATATATATATATATATATATATATATATATATATATATATATATATATATGGCAAACGGGGCGGGAACGATACTCTAGAGACAAAAAAAAAAAAAAAAAAAAAAAAAAAAAAAACTTATTTTGTCACTTTCAGTTTAGCAGTTTTTAGCATAGAAAGAAGTACAAATTTTATAAATTGAAGTATCTGAACTGGTATGTCCTGGCATGTTTATGTTAGTAAATACTACAATTTTAATCGGGCTATATATTTGGCCATGCACCTGACATATAAAGTCTGAGTCAGTAATGTGCATTAGAAAAGCAGCTGTACAACACGAAATACTATCCTCGTAGGATAAGTTGACAGTTGCGTCACTGATTGTTTATATTGTTAGACCAAGTCCATTTTAATAAATAGATAAACGCCACCCGAATAGCAACCTTCAATAAATATCATAAGCAGGTTACCTGTAAATCCGCAGTAGCTCAGTGGTAGGTTTCCTAAATGACAAATCTGGACATTGTGGTTCGAATCTTAGTTTCAATTTATTATGTTTTCTATTTAATTTTATACATTTTCAGAAAAAATATAAAGGAAATGTGTTTTGCTATTATCAGTTATGAAATAAATTTTCAGTGTAGCGACATTTTAATTTTCTATTTTGTATATCTTTTAAAGTAAAATAAAGACAAGAAGAAAACCGGAAAAAATCTAGTTAAACTTTAAGTTTGATATATTTCTAAAATATAAGAATCCGTATAAAAGGAACAGTATGTACCCTAATATTTCTAAGTGCAATGCCAAGAGTTGCATCTGCTGCAATCATTTAATTTGTCAGTCAACTGTTATTCCTTAGTTAATCTTAGACAATTTTCAGTTGTAAACAACTCTGATTTGGACTGAAAATCAGAAATTGTTGTAAATGTTCTCACTTGCAGCGAAGAAGGCTGAGGAATGCAGTATGTTGGACAGACCAAACGGGCCCTTAAAACAAGGTTTAAGGAACATTTGTTTAAACTAAAAAAACAAAGAAAATTAATACGTTTCTTTATCAACATTTCCGGATAGATGGTCATTCATGATTGTCTAGTAAAGTTTTGGTTCAACCTGTGAAAAATATTATACACAAGTTTAATTCTATCCTTGTTTATCTTTTGGATAATATCTTTATTAGATTTGGAACTAAACTTTATAGACAAACTATTGGTATTCCGATGGGAACTAACTGCGCCCCTCTTGCTACAGATTTGTTTTGAGAGAGATTTCATGAAGTCTCTCTCACGTGAAAATCAGGCTGACATTATTGAGGATTTTAATTTAAGATACCTTGAAATGTTTGGATGATTTATTAAATATTGACAATATTTACTTTGACCAAATGGTGGGCCGCATATACCCTACAGAACTCCAATTAAATAGAGCAAATTCTTGCGATACCGAGGCAGCTTTTTTTGGATTTGAATCTATGTATTTCTAATGGTACAGTTTCCACCAAAATTTATGATAAACGGTACGATTTTTGATTTTGATATAGTCAATTTCCCTTGTATGGATGGCGATGTTCCCCGGCGTACCTCATATAGAGTATACATATCTCAACTTATTAGATTCGCAAGAGCTTCTTTAAATCTTAATGACTTAAACTACCGTAGTAAAGCCCTTACTGCCAAACTTCTTAAGCAGCGCTATCGTTATTTTAAACTTCGCAATGCGTTTTCGAAATTTTATCGCTGACTCAGTGCCTTGGTAGAAAAATATAGCGTCAGTCTGAAAACACTTCTGCAACAAGGTATATCGAAACCAATATTTTACGGTGACTTAGTGTACAGATTTAGAAAAAAAAATTGTAGGTAAATCTAACTTTTCGGAGCAATTCAGAAAACTTATTAACCGTTATAAAAAAGAATTGGCCATAGCCTGGATATTATGCGGCAGACTGCGTGCCTAGTTGTCAACCCAATCATTGTTTATAGCTATGCTTCACTCTTTAATTGCACGACGGCGGTTCGGGCCTCAGACTCAATGACGGCCTCTTCGTAAAACTTTAACCAGTGGGTTGGGGCTTGACGATATGCCTTTGGCTTGGCCCGCCCTGGTTCAACTATTAATTTTCATTTACTCCAGCATACAGTAGAATTAGCCATGAGTACTCCTTTGTTTATTATAGTGATTAATTTGATTTTTATGTTTTCGCTTTGATGCATTGACTGAGTTAGGAGCCTTTATGCGAACCAATTTTTTATGTATTTTTGTATTAAGAGTAGCATCGGGACCCAGGGTGAAGTTGGTTAGCTGTAAAAGTGCTTTAGCCACCCCCCACGATGGTTTTCTCTACTGACCGTTCTAAGGCGGTGGTCCCGGTGTTGGTCTTACTCTTTGTTGCTTTGTGGTTTGTTCTACGAGGCGATTTGTTGTATGTCTTACCTTCTGTTATTTTGTTCTTGTGTTTTTCAGTCCTTTTAGCATTGCAACTACCTCGCTTGGGGAAGAAAGAGCTAATCTTAGTGATTTTCGTACGTTTGCTGAATTTGTACTTGTTTGGATTTTTCGGTTTCCTCTTCCTCTTGTGTCTGGGAAGGGCTGCGGTTTGTGATTGTGGCACTCCCTGGACTTTTCTCTTACCTTTTTTGTTATTCTACGGGGCGAATTGTTTTGTGTCTTACCTTGTGTCATTTTGTTATTGTGTTTGTTCAGTCCTTTTAGCTTTGCGACTACCTCGCTTTGGGAAGAAAGAGCTTATCTTAGTGCTTTTCGTACGTTTGTTTGATTTGTGCTTGTTTGGATTTGTCGGTTTCCTCTTCCTCTTAGTAACTGGGAAGGGCTGCGGTTTGTGATTGTGGCACTCCCTGGACTTTTCTCTTACCTTTTTTTTTGAATGATTACCACGTGCTGACAGTCCGTGCAAATAAGCCCCCTACATATGAAGACAAGAACGTTGGAAGCATGTCTTTTGTGTAAAAATGTCTAATCATTTATTTTTAATATGATATGTAACGCACAAGGACCATAAGCGAAGTAAAAGTGTTTGTTTTTTTTTTTTCCCAAAAAAAGCTGATATGTTGCTGGGATCTTGTATACTAAGAAAATCGTCTAATCATTCGATCAGAACGCTCCGCTCTGCCAATTGCGCTATTGCAACATACTAACTAAAGACACACTTAGAGCAATAAGATTGTATACAACATTATCAAATACGTGTTGCAAAACCTGCTTTATCCAGGTAGAGTGATAGCCGCCTTGACGTCACTGAAATTATCCTCGGAGCACTATACTTGTACATATAATATTGTAAATAAAGCAAATGAAGTTGAACCTACCGATAGATGGGGGATACAAAGCAGGGCTCCAGTTAAGTAGTCAGATATATTTTTCATTTCTTATTCTACTGTGACCAAAATAACCTTGGTTCTTAATGATCCATATTGTCTTGTAGATCTAATGAGATTCCAAAGCTTATCAATTTGTATAAAAATGGTAAGGCACACTGATATTTATCACTAGGATAACACGCTTACCTGGAGCGCCTAATTATACATGGGATCACAGCACTGCTGTAGGGTATGTTTACTGTTTGGTTTGTTTGTGTTGAGGTTTTACGGCCCAGTCAACCCAATGGGGTCATGTCGAGCGCGGTCAGTTTACCTAACCACACGTTTACTGGGCAGGCTTAGTCCTCTAAGTGGTTAACCAGTATTGTGCACATTCTTTCGCCAGAAACTGACAACTGCCCTTCTTGAATCAGCGGAAGGGAGAGAATGACCGTACAAAATATTTCATGATCAATCTCCACGAAAGAATGTTGCCGACCTCGGCGGGGGTTGAACCCGCGACCTCCTGGTCTCCAGTCGGACGGCGCATCCAACTGAGCCACCGAGGCCGGCATTACTGTTTGGTACAAGTTTTTATTCTTCTATGTTACCGTTAAAGGTCCTTAATCATGTTAATTGTCAAAATAAATAAGACTTGATAGACAATTCACATAAAAAATCAAGCCTTATTTTCTCTGAAAAATTAAATAAAAACAAATCAAATTGTTGTCTACAATAAGACGATATTTCATGTGAATAGTCTGCTAGGCAGACAATTCACTTGAAATGACAATCTTAATTTTATCTGAAAAAATATAATAAACGTATCAAAATATATTGCTTCTATAGTTGTAATAGCACTTTAAGGGTTACGTCGCAGGTCGACTTGCTGTACAGTTTCCATTAGAACTCCTGGGCCCAGTTGTTCAAAGCGTCGTTAGCTTAACGAGCTCTTTAAGGGTCATTTCGTTCACTGTTTTAGCGGATTCAATATACAATATTCTGATATTTTTGCTGAAAAAATGTGAGTAGCTTTTGCACTGCAAAAGCTACTCACATATTTTCAGCAAAAAATTTCAGCATATTTGCGTATCAGTCGATGCAAATTTTAACGAATCGTTAACTAACGACATCGTTAGTTTCGAACAACTGGGCCCTGGTGTTTTGAAATAATACCTAATAGGGTAATGACTGACTGAATCATTGTCCTTAGGGTTAAGCGGCTGCGTAAATCAGTCACTGTTGGCTTCTGTCAACTTAATCTAATTTAATTGGTCGAAGAGGTGATGTTGGTAAGGTTATTTCAATAATCAACAGAAAGGTATCCTAGAGTTCTTTCACGACATGATTGGTGCAGTTTTATCATATATCAGTTTATGCAGTGGTAAATAGAAACAATAAATTCAATGGTAACACGGTCGGTAGAAACTTTGTAGATATTTGAACTGAGAAATAGTAGTTAAAGCAAAGGTATTGCCGCTTTCTAAATGAAAAGTGAAAGAGAAACAACACATTTTGTGTTGATCTGCACCACGACAAAAGTGTGTTCTAGGAACAGAACAGTAAAGTGCCAGATCAATGGCACATGACGTTTATACAACGTCGCGTCAACGTCGATGCAACGTCAAGCAACGCTTTCTAACCGCTGCATGCCCACTAGGAGGGACCTTACAGAAACCTAAATGTTCTGTAAGCGAACAGCGAACAGCGGATGCCCAGATCAGGTTGCGCGTATACGAAGATTTGATGATCTGTGCATTCCCAAGATAGAAAACTTGGTTGGGCCAACGTTGGGTAATGGTTGTACATTACTTTGGCCAAACGTAGCGAACATCGTTGGCCTAACGTGATTTTGCCCAACGAAGGACTTACATATAATTAGTGTGAATATATTGATAACTTTGTTTACATCATTGTTATTGTTTTTGACAACCCTTATTTAAGAGGTCTTCTTGTGCAAAATTGTATTGCACAAGCTATCTCATACACAGCACATTTTTGTGTATTTAAGGGACAATAATTATAGGTATGAATAATGTTAATTACACTAGATAATGCATATTAGAAAACTCTTTATATATAACAAAACCAGTTTTCAAGTTTTGTTACAAATTATTCATTTATTCTTACACATTTATTAAATATTCACTTACCAAAATTGTGTCTAGATGTTCGTATTACTAATTGAAATTAATATGAATTTAATATGTGCTACCTATATCCGTGCGTCCAAATTATCATCACGTAATTCACATAATTCATAGGTGGATTGGACAGATCTAACTGAATTGAATTCAGACCAAGCTTGACTTCTGAATCCATTGCATGAATTGCTATATAACGTCCAAGTCAACAATATTTCAGTAGTTTAGAGACACTGCCTCCAAATTTGTGGGACTTTTACCCGACCCGATCACATGCATACGGGTCCTGCTTAGTTACTAGCAGCTCTGCCATGGAGGCTTTAGACAGCCCATCTATTTCGCGGGCCCCGATGGGCGGGGGCCATTCTTTCCGAAAACCGAAAACTAGTGTTTACCGGTAACATTTATAACGACATACACTATCGTTCGCTACCTGAAATCCATTTTACTGCTTCAGGATTTTTCCTAAAGACTTTTGACCGTTTGTGCGTTTTTGTCTTTGTTTCTTTTTGGTCTTTTTCTTGCGAGTCTACACATTATGAAAAGCAGAAAAAAATAAAATAAAATAAATAACAACAATTTACATGATTTACAAACCGGTCGAACAAACACATTATTGTGTCGAAGTTTTTCAGATTATCACGTGAAAAGAGCGTACAGTCTATATGTGATCAAAAAACCTACACCAAAGTGTACCTTATAGACAAAACGAACCATGGTTAGCTTATAAAAAGACTGAGAAAGAATAGAAAATGAAATTCGAAATGGAGACTAAATTCAAAATGGCGGCGATCACAAATTTTGTAGGCTGGCGTCACGAGTCTCGTGATTCAGTCCCCTGCAATTGAAATACTTGGCGTTATTGGCTGTTTTGTTGCTATTGTCGGCACGGCCGCCGTGTCAATAGTCTCTGCCAAATCACGGAACGCTTATCGTTTTTCATGATAAGCACCGAACCACCCAAGCGTTTGTTGGACTAGTACATTTGTGGTCACACACATCACTGGTTACATAGTTTATAGTAGTGCATCTGCACGCCGAACCGCTTCGCGGTTCGGGTTGGATGCCCTCATTACAGAAAGAATACTAGATTCGTGTTTTCTGGGTTTATGAAGGAAAGTAAGTGCTTCTTGCCACCATTAAGCCATCGAAGGACCAACATGTTGCCAACATACAAATGATAAATAGTTTGTTAGATTGCAGAGGTGAAATTCAATTGATTCTTTCCCGACATTTGATTACATACTTATAGGTACAACGACTATAATGTATCATTATAACTAAACGATTGTTGTTAATTTTGTGGAGATGCAGACGTAAAATGTATTATGTTGGCCTAACGCCATCATAGCCAAGAAGCGGTCTGGTATAGTTTGGTTTCAACAGCCAGACCGGGCATGGTCTGGCTCAGCCTGTTCATAAATGTGCTCGAACAGCGTTCCCATTACGTTGGCACACTCACTATTACCTATCTATATTACTTAATAAATAGAGTGTCCGATTTGTCAATATAACGGTAAAGATTACTAGTGGGTTTTCGACATTGAATCGTCAGCATATTGTCCAATTGATAATTTCGATTTGAGGTTTGTTTGGATTTCTTTTCTAATATTTTAATCTGAGGACAATATTTTATTCAATTTCTCCCCAAAGTAGCTGAATTTTTCACGAATTTTCCACCTATAAGATCACGTGCACTAGCTCCCGGCTTAGCTGAGCACCGCTGTAACATTTTAGACACTTGCCCTGCCGCAGATTGATCTTACTGACCTTCAAGTTTTTTTGGTTTTACTGAATATTGCGTCACACGGGAAACACTGAAATTTCAATGCAAACCATGGAAATTCCCAGCTACATCATGGTCAATAAAAATTCATCGGTTTATACATTGCTGTGATGCAGACGGTGAGCAGCCTTTGCATTCTGATTTCTGTTTAAGAAAGAACATTGTATATAAAACGTAAGGGCTCACGAACTTAAGAATATTTTTTCAGGAAAATTCATTTATTCCAAATTGCATTGAAAATTCTATCCAATAAGGATTTTAATTTTGGTGAGGTATTACTGTTTTCCGTGATGCAGTGGTTGGGTAGTTCGCCTCTCGCATGAAAGGACCCAGGTTCGAATCTCATCGGTGACTTTTTGTTTTTCCTAATAAACTTTTTTGTCTATTTGTTTCTTTCTTTTACTTTATTTTGATATTGTTTAACCTAGCAAATACAGCACTTCAGTACGATCAAGATCATGTTATGGTCAACAAAAAAAAAACAAACTAAAAAAAAAAAAAGAAAAAAAAAAAAGAAATATCCTTATGGACAAGGGTGTAAGACGCGTGATTCTATACGTCTCTGGTAGGGAATAAATGCATATTATTGTTGACAGGGCAACACAAAGCTAAGTGATGTGAATGCTGCTTTTCATACACAGACATATATACTTGATAAGTAACACATTAAAACAAGTCAAGTAATAAACACCTTACCTTTTATGGTAAAATCAGTCAAAACTACAAACTATAATGAAACTAGTTCTTTTTGCATGTCAATGCAATTTTTCACAAATGATAACTCTAGATGACCATCCAACACTTGGCAATCAAACTGATGAACAAAAATAGAATTGCCTTGTAAACAAAATAGATATTAAATAAAACTATGTAATTTTAAGGGATACATTCGACATATTTCCATGGCAACATAAATTTCTGTTATTTTGATTTGGATAATAAATTTGAGATTCAGTATTTGACAATTATGAAACAAACAAACGCATATACTTTAACTTACATTGTCCTCAGATTGCTGCAATGGAATTGATTAAACACAAACATATTTTACAACACAACATGTAGTCTATTGTTGTTCCCATACCAACAATAACAGTATGTTTTTAGTGCTTATAGAAGATGTCCCATGTTGACTTATATTTATAAAAGTTTTTATAAATGTAAATAGGGCAGATTTTTATCATTCGTGAACCAAAACCTTTTGCTTTGTTTGCATCCTAAAGTCTTTCGGTTCATGGATGAACTTATAGTATAGGCAGGCTCCGTCGTTCACCCTCTTCGAAAATCTCAGAAACATCTGGGTCAATTCAAACCTAATTTTTATAAAGACTCAAAGGCATTTAGGAACAAACAACTGCTACAAAAATCGGGTGATGTCATCAAAATATCCGCAATGCCCATATAACTGTTGTATCTATTTCTCCACTTAAACTCATCAATACGACAAGGAGCCATGATGAGCCTCAAAATCAGGTAGTGTTATTAATATTAAACTTAATAGAATCCCTTAAAATAGTTGATGACCCTTTAACAATGGGGGTCAAAACGGCCCAATCACTTTGGACCAAGCGGCAATGCCGCATGTGGATGCCGCCGCATTGCAAAATTATCAAATGACATGTGCACCCAGCCCAGACTGATCAGTTTTCGCTTCCCGCACTTAGAAACATTAGGTCATTAGCTACCCATTGAGTGCACAGCAAAAAACGATCAGATTGGGCGGATACCCAAACTGATCTGACTCTTCCCTGGGCGCCAATTCATTTTATTTGTTTGGCTTATATGGTAAAAACCGTCCAGAATCAGCAGGCCGATTACCTTTGAACCTACCGGCGCTGCGGCTCAGTTGTTATATGGTCCTCTGTGCGTCCGGCGGGGGTGTTGTTTCGATCCCCGGCTGAGTCATACCAAAGACTTTAAAAAAGGTTTAAGTTGCTCTTTCGACTGCGCTCAGCATGGAACTTGCCGGCGCGGTGTCAGTATAATGTTACTTCCTGGAATTCACGTCATGTGTCTGTGTTGTGATATTTCAGTAAGGCAGCACTCTAAAAGTAAGCATTGTGTTCCTTTTCGGATCCAGACATTGTCCTGAAATAAGTGAAAGATTGTTGAAAGCAACGTTAACCCCGAATTAAATAAACATAAACCTTCGAACTTTCTGATTTCTGGTTGAAATCTGTCCGATGGGTCATAATTTAATGTTATACCCGCGTTTGCGCGGGATTTCTTTTCTAGTTATATTCGAAATGAATTACTTGACTTGAAGACGCTTCTGTATTCATTTGTTATAGATATTAGTCTGGCATTCTTCATCGTCGACCTTGACCATATGGCTTTACCCACTTCCGCTTATAGCTTCTTCTTCCTTATAGATTGGACATGTTCATTTCTGATTTTAGGGATGTCTGTTGTTTAACTATATTTTTAGGAATAACTTTATTTCATGTGCACAGTACAGGTCCTGGTTAAGTGTTTAATGTCCCTGTTTCAGCACCTGTCGCAGAGCTCGAACTCAGGACCACTCGAGTCAGACATTAGAACTATCACACAATCAAACGTAATAATAAAGAAGGAAGGAATGTACAAAAGAAAGAATAGCATAATGCTTCAAGCGCCTGTTGTTTGTTGTACGTTCAAAATGCAAAAAACAGCTTGCGGTTATCTCAATTAGACAGGTTTTACTCAATTTCAAGGCGTGTCTGTTAGAGGTTATATAGTAATTATAATCTAGATATCGATTTCAAAACTCAATGCATCCAGGAGACGTGCTTTATCTAACTCCTCCCGGTCAAACTGGAAATAATTTAGTATAGAGGTAAAATGTTACGGCGAATTTTGATCCAACAACAACATTTGAAAATAGACCTGCTTACCGCTATAACTGCTTAACAGTCAAACATTATCATTGGCTTATCGTTGGCCTTCTGTTGGAGAGCCGTATCCAACAAACTGCCAACTGTACCACCATCAGCCAACGTTGGCCAAACGTAGTTATGCTATCGGAGCCGGATTGAAGACGCCTTATCCCATGGCGCGGTTCAATTATGTAGTTAGTAAAGAGACCTTGAAATTATGTGCAAATAGAAAAGTCCTGGTTTGAACTGCAAATATTGTACTTTTGAGCGTTTGATGTTGTCGGTAGTCATCCTTGAGACGGCATGTATCTTTTTCCCCATACATCTTAGAACAAGGAACATAAGCTAGTGCACGACAAACTTACCATAAGACCTGTGCATCCGCGCAATCTGATCAGAGTCTTCACTGATTGCATGTTCCTTTAACAGCCTCCAGGCTATCTAAAAAGGGATAAACCAGAATCCTTGCTGTACTGGGAGGAAGTAAAGGTTGATGTGAGTCTTTGCTGGTCAAACAGGTTTTCTTGTAAGTTGTTTTTTTGCGCTGCTTTATATATGAGTATTATGAGGCAGTAGTAATTAACCTTAATACACCAATAACAACTGCCGAAGACAACATTTCCAGATATCTTTTTTTTATCATTTTTTCAGAGAAAATAAAATCTGGAGATCCAATGTAAATCGTCTGCATAGATTCACATGGAATATCAACGCTTATTTTGTCTGAAAATTAATAAAACAGATACTCTCATCTGCTTCAGTTTTGCCTGGCGCCATAAGGGTTGAACAATAACACCACCACCAAAAAAGAAAACGTTTTGAAAATTATATAGTTTGCGTTTAAATCGTTGCTACCTTGAGGTCGAAGCCTTCGATGCATCAATCCACCACCAACTTAATCGTTAGTACCGTTTAAAGAATTATATAAATGAGTGAATGAATATTGCAATGTAAAGGAAAACAATCTGCTAAGAAACCGTTTTTAAAGTAAAAAAGCAACGTTGATGGACAATATATCTGAGATACAAGGCATTGACAAACATCACGAAAACATACCTATAATATTTTGACCCCCTCAAACCCCACTTTTATATAGTAAAACTGGGGTTTACAGAGGTATACATTATTTTTCTTATTTCTGCTAAAAACATAGATTGTGGGTACTCGTTAGAACCGCCTCGCCGAGGCGGTTCTAACGAGTACCCAAAATCTATGTTTTTAGCAGATATATGAAAAATATCAGATTTTTTTATCCGAAAATGTTCAATTTTTGGAGGTGAAAATTTCTATATACTTGAATAGGCGTGTTTTCGTAATGCATGCAATTTAATGTAAAAACGTTATACGGATTTAAAGAGATAAAGACTGCTTTTATAGGCGCCGCCATTTTGAATGTATAATAGGAATTTATGGCGTCATAAAACCTTAACTAAATATGCAAAACTTTTATAAATTTATATTTGTGATAATAAGCACTCTGTATTTTTGTGTACGTAGCTTCTCTAGACGTTTATTTGTTATGTTTCAAAACCACATTATTTTCTGTCATAAGAAAGATTTTATTTAATATTTTGATTTTTAAAAACCATCATTAAATATTCAAAATGGCGACGCATTTGATGATGGCTTTGAAGTCTTAAACATCTGGAACTTCCTTTGTTTTTATCCGATTTTGATGAAATTTACATCAAAATCACCATTTGTCAAGATCTTTAATTCAAGATACAGTTTTCACCAGCTTTGCATTTTCCTTAAACTGAATCAAACTACCAAGGCCTTATTATGGTTCAAAATTTCGCTAGTCTTTGAAACCTTTGCGTTACGATCAATACATTTAATCTGAAACAGCTCTATGCTGTAAAGGAAGGGGCTTAAAATTCTAATTGAAAACTTCATATCCTATCATCATCTTATTAGTCGCATTACTGTAGTTTCTGTAATGTTATGATGGATCACAATAATAGTAGCTTTCAAAACTAAATAAAAATAATAGTGATTGTTAAATTAAAATTTTGATTAATTTTAAATTATTCTAAAACAATACAAATATCACTTTGATTAATACTTCTTATGTTATATCGATCTTTCAAAGGATCCGTTCCTTCAGTATGCATCCACGTTTTTTTTCCGAGTCCCGAAATATTCCATAGTTTTTATTTTATAAAGTGGTGGATTGAGGTGGGGGTATCCTCAATTCTAAATGTACACCGCACTTTTATTTACAGCTACGTATCATGATTTTGTAAAAATATTTGTACGAACTTTAACAGCATATTGTTTATCCACCATTTGATGGTTTATCATGTATATTGAAAATATAAGCGGAGATACCCACGAACAAACAGTATCTGGAATGATCGCATAGAGGTATATTTTACCAAGCTTTGAACTGGCCGAAACATTGCGAAACAGTTTTTGTAATTGTCACTAGAGCATCAGTTTTGAATTCACTTCCTTTTGGTTAATTTTAGTTTAATTGCGAGTGTTCGCTGTGGTGGCCATCGCCTGCTTGATACTGAGTTTGTCTTATTTCGCGGACAGAGTACTTGGCACATTTCTTGACCAATTTATGCAGCTGGTGTGTTTCGCATGTCATGGCAGCTGAATTGTGCTCAATGAAATTCTGGTTTATCCACACTACAGTTTCTGTTTCCTCACTGAAACCCTCGTTGAGGTAAAAATCTTCTCAATGCCAGCTAGATAAGTAATCAAAAAAAAAATTTCTTTCTGATTTGTTTTGCTATTGATATGGGTATTCTTATTGTCAAATTTCAGATATTGTAGAGAAAGCATTCTACTATAGTTATACTTAGTTATCGTAGTAAGGAGGGAAAATGCTAATTCCGGTTTGGTCATTGATCGTTCTTACCTTGTGACGAAGCGGAAACTAAGAACTCCCATGAATAGCTGATTAAACATACAAATCCATAATTGCTTAATATAATATTATCATACACATGATAATATGAATTCAAAGTGAACAAGATTAAGACGGACATACACAATAGAGAGCACACGGTCACTCGTAAGCTCCAGAAAGTCCATGGCTCCTTTCAACGACGCAACAGAAAGTGCCGCTGTAGATAAATCACAGCGGATGAGTGACGTTATTGAACGCCGCCTTCTGCTCTTCACATGATTTAAAACGTTTGGGATTTTGATGCTGCCTATGTTTAATGACTGATTGATTGTGTTGGGGTTAAACGACACGTCAACACCTGTAGGTCACTTTGTGTCGTCTCCCAGAGAAAGGGAGAAAAGAGATAAAAAAAGACAGTACAGGAGACGAAAGACAGTACAGGAGATAAAAGAGAGGTACAGGGAAGAAAAAGGAACATGAATAAAAGTGCAGAAATAGAAGAAATAAAAACACCCCCTCCTATCTACCCTTACCTAATAAGGATAACAGGCCTTGCCCAACTGTAAGCCAGTATCAGTTAGACAACACTGTGGCGTAAGATTCACAACACCTTCGCCAAACCCGACCACCACCTATGTTTGAATACATCAAAACTATCGTCTTAATCAGAATAATGTGGGAAAATAAGAGAAAGTAAATCATGTTAACAGAGATTCAATATACACATGTGCAATGCTAAATGAACTATGGGATCACGCTTGAATTAAATAAGCTCACATAATGCTGACCTTTTCTCAATGCTAATCAGCCTTGAAACCATATTTTGAAGACGTGTTTTTATATTTAGCAAAACGCCTTTGCAGTACCACCTACAACAAATCCATCAGATTTCTGAGACAATAGATGCTATCCTTGCAGCGTAAAACGTTAAGCAGACAACATTTTGAAAGAGTGCTTTATTTTGTCTTAAAATAGGATTAACTTTTTCATTTAATGCAATTTGGCAAATAATGAGATAGTTGGCATGAAATATTAAACCCTACTTGGAGAGGAAAGTATGAAAAATACAGTCGATTATCGATGTCTTTGTCGAGAATATTCTATAATCAAAATAATACGTCTCGTTACATCTAATATAACCTACGCGTGAGAAGAATATATCGTATCAATTTGTCAATACCATTTGTTTTCAGTGATTGCAGCCATATCGTAATAACATTTACAGTCTCATATTATGTACCTATCAATGATACCGCTTTCAGCCAGTTTAGTTTCTTACACTCTCATTCGGAAATTCCGATCATTTGCGAGGATCCATATCACATGCTTATCGCTTAACAATCTATGTAATAATTTCTTCAGACGACAGACTGAACTGTTATTGTTTTCTTATTTCTTATTTTTTAAATTGTTTGCATTGGAGACAATTTGCAGGAATGTCAAAGCCTGTTTTTTTCTGGGACATATAAGAAAATAATAACATCAATATCTCGTCTTCTGAAAGATTAAAAAAGAGACTTATTTACGCTGGCATCGAAGCGACAGATCTGTAACGGTCATGCCTTCAGTTACTCCAAGCGTCCATAAATCGCTATTCAAAATTGTAGCATGCGATATGGATTTTCCGAGCAAATAAGGCTTTACTTTTTAAGTGAATCGTCTGTATAACATTCGATTCACATAAAATATCAAGTTGCTGTTGTGATTGGTACTTAAAAGTATGTACTAAGCAATATTTTACTTGGGCCGCGTCAAGCGGAAAAGTGCGCTTTCAGCATTCGTAAAATGTGCTGATTCATATCAAGCTGGGCATGCGCAAGGTCCCATCTTGGCCTTTGCTCTTGATGCTTTATGTAGTAGCAGCGGACAGCAAAAGCCACGAGGCACATTTTCGCTTTGCGCGGTTCCTATAGTAACACGATCTGAGGCTCTGTATCTCGCCTAGTGAAGTTCTAGGATCTTCAGATTATACGTGACGCTGTGCAAGCGTCTCATATGATCATGTGATCAGAGAACATTCACGCGTGAATCGAAGCTGTATCAGATCACGTGTAAAGGCATGTATAAATTGCAATGTATCTCGTTAAAGGATATTTTCTCATTTAACCGTCTCTAACGTAAGTTTTATCACCGTCTCAAGTGACATTCGATATTATTTGTCTAGGATGCAGTTATATCGACATAAATGAACAAATGATTGCATCTAACGTCTCTCAGGTCTAAGCGATAATTGTCAGAAATGTAGATTAGACCTAACTTACAATGCTGCAACTGTCAAATCTCCTGGACAATATGTAATTTTAAGTAAAAAAATGTAAATACTGTGTTTACCCTATGCATTTGGGCAATAATAAATTCCTTTAGTTCTCCATGCGAACAGATAAGCAGGCTAATAGAAAGGAAGGTTATGAATAAGAATCGACACAATTACCCAACACCTTCCATCAAAGACACCAAAGGAAAAGAAGTACGTACTAAAAACAACGGCACCACAATCAAAACACTACAAGCAGAAAGCCAAAAGGACAGTTTCTTTCCAAACCATTGGCCAAACGTCTATCCAAAATGAAAATTTCACCAGGACATACATGCAAAGACATACAATGACAGAAACAGTAAACCACAGCAGAAGCACCGCCTTGGAACGGTCAGTAAAATATTAGTTTGTCATTTACTTGTCTGTATATTTGTGTTTATCGGAATATTAAAATAAAAGCATGCGCCTCAACGTCAGAAATGGTACCTTCGGACATGTGCCTGCACATTCACATATCAGCCTGCGCATTCACACAGTCCGATCAGACTGATTCAATGGGCGCATTTTGGATAGCAAAAAATTGGAAAATTTCTTCGTGCGGACAAGATTCTAATTACACTGCGCGGACACATTATGTTTTCTGACGAAGCGGTTCATGACAGTTTTAGAAGTCATTACGAAAACACGCCTATTTAAATATATAGAAAGTTTCCCCTCCAAAAACTGAAAATCTTCAGATAAAAAACTCAAGTATTTTTCATATTTCTGCTCAAAACATAGATTGTGGGTACACGTTAGAACCGCCTCGGCGAGGCGGTTCTAACGAGTACTCACAATCTATGCTTTTGAGCAGAAGTAAGAAAAATAATGTTTACCCCTGTAAACCCCAGTTTTACTATATAAAAGAGGGATTTAAGAGGGTCAAAATTATATAGGCATGTTTTCGTGATAAGATGCATTATAAGATATGTCTCAGGAGAAAAGTTCTCCCGTCACACAAGCGGATAACGAACACCCAGATCATACTTCGCAACTGCCCAATCTGATCTTGATTTAGAGGCATGTGATACTATAGAATATATTAAAAAGAAAAGGCACTGATGTGCAGTCTGATCTTTAATTTGCTGGTCACATATTGCACATCATTTCCAAGTGAACCACGTGCAACATATCTGTTAAATATATATATATACTTATATATATATATATATATATATATATATATATATATATATATATATATATATATATATATATAAAACGGCCTCGGTGGCTCAGTTGGATTCGCGTCCGACTGGTGATCAGGCGGTTGCGGGTTCGATACCCGCTGGATGGCAACATTCTTTCATGGAGTTTGATCATGAAATATTTTTTACAGTCATTCTCTTCCTTTCGCTGATTCAAGAAGGGCATTTGAAAGTTTCTGGCGAAAGAATATGCACAATACTGGTTAACCACTTTGAGAACGAAGCCTGCCTAGTAAATGTTTGCTTACTATAGTAAACTGACCGCGATCGACATGACCCCAATGGGTTGACTGGGCTGCAAAACCTCAACACAAACAAACAAACAAATAAGCAAAAATAGCTTCAGATACGTCAAAGCAATCTTAAGACCATATAGGAAAGTTATAGTTATTAATGTAACTCTAAACAAGAACCTTATTGACTTTATTTGATAAACGATTTGTTTACAGTCTTTTTGTCTGTCATTTACATCAGACAATCCCAGCTTTACCTTAATTATTTGAGTGAGTTAGGTTGCAGTTTCTCATGTTAAGTACAACCTTTTTTTTGATTCTGGATTAATTTACAGTTCTTACTTTCACATTTTCAGTAGATAAAATTTTGCAGCGCGGAAAAATTTGGTGGAATAGGGTCACTGGTTCAAACATTTTCTTTTTTTTACCAATGTAGGTCAGAAATGTCTCCCTAAGCAAAAGAGTCTAATCAAAGATATATATGCTTGAGGCTGAGCTATGCCACAAAATGCAGGTGTATCGGCGTACTTTGAAAGCGTTTTTCTTTCTCATGTTTTCATATGTTTTGTGTTAAATGTAAATGTGTAAAATGTACAGCTAATAAAGTGAAATAATTAACACTTTGATGTTGTGTGCCATGCATTAACAAATTAGAGTCACACATCATTTAGATTAATGCCACCTTAGAAGAGATAATAACACCGGATATAATACGAAAACCTTCTGGATGCATGTCGAAGATGTGTTAAAGAGAAAAAGACATGAAAATATATTACGTTTGTTCTGTGAAAAGGAATCCTGTGGGACACAACGAGGAAAGGAAAACGACAGACTCAGTTGTAAAGTGTTTATGCACAGTATAGTGTTATGCAACGATGAACACGCCCTCTAGCCTCGAACTGTACTAAACTCTGGGGCCGTAGATATAACCTACACTATGGTGAAGTAAGGGGAGACGTTTTACGGCCGCGACACGGCTGTCAACACCAGCTGTAATGAAGCTCGATTAAAAGCGATCATTTAGAGCAACGAACAAAGTAAAACATAGTATAATAATCACTAGCGTAGCCAGAAAGGAATTATGTAATACGCATATTGAAAAAAATAATAACTTACAAATGCTTTTAGTGTCGCATGCAAAATAGGGGCTAAATCTTTAAGGAAAAACTTTCTTAAGATCTTAAGAAAA
Organism: Anodontia alba; assembly: GCA_964016985.1. Taxonomy (NCBI): domain Eukaryota; kingdom Metazoa; phylum Mollusca; class Bivalvia; order Lucinida; family Lucinidae; genus Anodontia; species Anodontia alba. Next base: position 43,919,973 of record OZ024825.1, on the reverse strand, counting down.
ACAATCTTAAGACAAGTAATTGAGCCAGCGCACGACAAAACCTACTATTAGACTTGTACGACCAGCAAAGACTCAGATCAGACTGCGCATCCGCGCAGTCTGGCCAGAGTCGTCGCTGATCACATAAGTATGCCTTTCACAGCCTTCAAGCTGTCCAAAAAGGGATGGCCTTGCCATACTGAATGGGTTACATGCTAATCTGAATATTTGATGGTCAGACATGTCTTATTGTAGAGTTTGTCTTGCGCTGGCTCGTATAGTATGGAGTTAAAGTGTCCAAATATCAGGACAAATACGGTACCCCATTTTGACAGAAAACCCCTATGTCTCAATGTATGTGTGAGCCGCTTCGAAATTAGAGCTATCTCCAAATATATATACCTTGACTAGGCTAAGTCAGGACAATTGTTTTCCTTTGATACAGTGTATAAGCGGGCAGTGAAGGCTCTGATTAGATTGTGCGGATACATAGAAAATACGCTATGCATTTAAATATATAATAATTCAATGTTTCACCTTGTTTTTGTCCAATGCATTCGAACACCTTAACTTCCTGCCATACTTGTCCTTAAATTTAAACAAATTCATTTTAGTGCTTGTTTATCTGTCTAAATACCAAATATGTGTGGCAAACAGTGCAAAGTCTGACCAGAAATCTTATATTTCTTTTCTATATTTTCGGGTAAAGTATCACCTGGGATGTAAACCATTTCCATAGATTCAAACTTGTCTTTAAATTTAAACAAATTCATTTTACTGCCTGTTTATCTGTCTAAAGACCAAAGTAGTGTGGCAAACAGTGCAAAGTCTGACCAGAAATCTTATATTTCCCTCCTGTATTTTCGGGTAGAGTATTCCCTGGGGTGTAAACCATTTCCCTAAATTCAAACAGTTTATGGACTCTAGAAACTATCTAGACTGTAAAAGCAAATGCTAATACAGATCTTTGTTTGTGGTAGGAGGCATTTTGTATTACTGGAGTATGTTTTCATGTTGTCACACATAAATGACAATTTTGATTTATGTTGATCTATCAATATTGTGCAACTAATGAGAAATGGACTCTGTGCTGTGCTATGTGTGCACCATCCATTATTATGTTGAACGAGAATCCCTAAATGGATAGCCGATAACCCCTACTTTAAGCAGAAAAACAAAATAGATTCTTGACCCTAAGGAGCAGTCAGGGTGTTCACTGTTTGTCATTCTGTCTAAACGGTTTAGGTACATTGCCTGATCAACAGTCTCCACCTTCTCAATATGCACCCAGACTCCCGCAAAATAAGTAAATGCACACATTACATTATAATATGACGTGGGCAAACAATGTAGACCCAGAACTGCCAATAAGACCTGGGCAAACAGTGTAATTTCAGTCAGACACTGTAGAACACGGGCCGAAAAATAAAAATTCTGTAGGAGAAATAATAAAAAATAAACAAATCCAGACACTCCTTAAATTAAAAATAGATCCATCCAAAGAGTAATGTATAAGAGTCGACAGGGTGTTGATGGGTTAAAACGTGTATACCTTAATACATACAAAACCAAACAACAAAATAAAGACAAAACTACAAGATAGAAAAAAACAACAACAACATATTAACGTGATAGCCATTTGGCTGGATGCTGAAAACGAAGACATTATCCAAGCAATAATGCTTTGTTTGGTCTTTCGTCTTGTAGTTTCTTTTTACAATGCATCTTCATTATCCTGACGTTTTTCCAAGGACAAGCTAAGTCAGCTGGATTCAGACAAAATAAAACTGTCTCATTTTTGCATATGCGTTTGCGAACGGTGCATTGAACTTACTGAATTACTTTGATTTTCTTTTGTTTCATTAGCAATTGTCGGCCTCGTTCATAAGCATCACAAAGCGGTATAATCAGCTGACTGTGTATTTATCAGCATCTGGTTTCCGCTTGTACTGGTTCTCAGCTCAAGCGATTCGATAATAATCGTAGCTCTGACAGCAATGGTGACACTCTGAGTGTAGGCTGGGAAAATTGTCATGAACGGGGACTTAAGACTGTCTAATATAAGCCTTAACGTCCTGAATTTAAAGCAAACAGTGCAGGCCCTGATCAAACGTATGTGCATCTTTAGAATATCCACATCAAGGTAACATATCCATTTGAAATAAATACCCTAAATAATGTACATTTAACCATATTGCATTGGTATTAATCTGATTTAATCAGAGACACATCATTTTATTCATGGAGATACTTGATGTTATCATGCCTATGTGTAATATGTTGTTCTAATCCATGACCTTTACAGTCCAAGGGTGGACAAAGTGGAGAACATAATATTTTTCATGACTTCACATTAATTTTGTCGAATTCAATAAACTTTATAACTACTGGCGTTGGAAAGAAGACTAAAGCATAGCAATAAGGAATTCGAAGTATCTATTTCACGGAAACTCTCCATATGACAGCAGTGTAGTTTCAGTGCTGCATTCACCCCACCCCACCCCGCTAGCACCGGCGTAAGCGAATCTCGATTTACTATCATCACGAAAACATGCCTATATAATTTTGACCCCCTTAAACCCCACTTTTATATAGTAAAACTGGGGCTTACAGGAATATACATTATTTTTCTTATATCTGAACAAAAACATAGATTGTGGTACTCGTTAGAACCGCCTCGCCGAGGCGGTTCTAACGAGTACCCACAATCTATGTTTTGAGCAGAAATATGAAAAATATCAGAGTTTTTTATCTGAAAATTTTCAGTTTTAGGAGGTGAAATTTTCTATATATTTGAATAGGCGTGTTTTCGTAATGTATACCGGAATTGGCATAATGATCCGAAGGAAAGTAAACTTCTTACAACAACGGGTTACAGCTACACCTCTGGCTATTTTTTTTTATTTTATTTATTTTTTTTATCAAAAAAAAATAATAATAAAATAAAAAATAAAAAAGTAATAAATAAATAAATAAAAATAAATAAACAAAAAATATATAAAAATAGCTTTTATTTAAACAGGTTGCTAAATAATGTTTCTTTGTTGTTGTTTTTTTCTAGTACTCATTACAATATAAATATAGGCTATTCACATAATTCCTATTTATCACTGATATATGTATGAGTTGTCTTACGAGTTGCTATCCCTGAAAGTTCATTTATACTCATTAAATCAGCTAACCCCAACTTTGCTGCGTTTTTACATATACCAACCTGGGCCCAGTTGTTCAAAGCTATCGACATCGTTAGTTAACGATTCGTTAAAATTTACATCGAGTGATACGCAAATATGCTGAATATTTTTGCTGAAAAAATGTGAGTAGCTTTTGCAGTGCAAAAGCTACTCACATTTTTTTCAGCAAAAAATATCAGAATATTGTGTATTGAATCCGCTAAAACAGTTAACGAAATGACCCTTAACGAGCTCGTTAAGATAACGATGCTTTGAACAACCGGGCCCTGTCAAAACTTGTATTGAGAGGGACAGGAAAATAAAATTGAATTATTCAAAGTAAACTGTATAACATTTGCTGGTCGCATTTTCTTGTAAAATACATAATTCGTTTATAGTTGAAAGGAATTACACGTAAGCGCTGTCAGCACGAGAGAAAAAATGTACCTTACAAACCACCGTTCATCACGTTCATCAGCAAGGTTCTGGTAGACATTCTGCGAGTCTTCTTGATGAGGGTGGCTGTTTTTATCAACACTGTCAGAGATGTCTGCCGTCTTCGCCATGGTCTGAAAGGACACCATCATCAGCTTTACTCTTTCTTCGCTTTATATCCAGGAAAGGAGCAGAAGCTCGAAGGCCTATGACGTTTTACTTACTTTGACTGTCATAATGATCAAAGACATCGCGATTATTTCATGCAAAGACAACGTCTTTACATACTCAAACCATATTCATGTTGAACACCTCACTTTGGAACCCTAGCAAGTTACAGCCCGCTTGCAAGCTACCAAATCAATAATGTTTTGAGTCTTACCCAAGAATCCCTTTACTTTTCCATTAGACAAATTCAGTGGTGAGACAGCTTTTTGTGCCTTTTGTGGACTGCCTTTGAGGTCGACTTGCACTAATATGGACCTGCTCCAGAAGCGTATTAGATAGACGTTTCCTGGCGAGCACTTGATATATCGATCCGAGCTTTTTGACAAGAGTTGTGAAATATGAGCTTTTTGACAAGGGTTGCGAAATATTAACTCTCCGCAACGTAAATCGGCTTAGTTCACTCGCTACAAAAGAGACAAGTGCATATGTAATTCATGATTACTAGTAAATTTACGATTATTAAGGAATATGCTAATGGTTAGAATTACCCCAGATTTTCCACGGTCAAGTCTGTTTCTATATTTCAAGTCTATTGTCTTCTCTTATAGTTCTAGCAAAATTCCGCAATTACACATTGCTGCTTTTAGTAATTGTGTGTACTAAACGGTAAGGACCATATTTTCCAGGTGCAGTATTCAATAATCGATATTATCTTTTGGTATATGCGGAGAGCGAAGGCCAAGATCAGCTTGCGCAACCACGCAGTCCGATCGGGGCCTTCACTGTCCGCTAAAAGAATCATTGGCTACTATAGTAGAATGTATGACTGGAGAGCAAAACCGTATGACTGGAGAGCAAAAACACGTATAATAGGATACTTTGCACATGCGCAGAATGATCTAAATCTGCGCATTTTGCACATATTCGAAGGCACTTTTTTCGCTTAACGCGGCCCAAAATGAGTATTAAAAAAAAAAAAAAAGCACCTAAGCCTGCTTTCCGCTCGTCTACAACTTGCAAATGAATTCTGGACCACCCGTCAAACTACTCAGATATTATGTCAGTTAAATGTCTACAAGATTTGCACGCGTCAACTTTCTCTCCTTTCTGGTGCATATATTGACCGTGGCCTTCTTTGTTTCAATATTTAATATCATGAATTAATTGTGCATTTAGCATACGTTTTCTTGAGTTGATTTTTTTTTTCAATATAATCTGAACTTTATATATTTGTCACCGTAATTCCCATAAATATTCAGACATCTTTAATCCTGACTGTACAAATTCTAAATTTAAGTGCCTAGAAATCTATAAACAGTTCAAATAGAAGACACAGATCAGACGCCGCGTTATGTCCGTTGTTTTTGCTCATTACAAAAAGGGTATAATGAGATCGGAGGGCGGTCCAGTTGAGGTAATAACAGTCACGTGATGTTTCCACACGAACGATAATCAATCAGTAAAATCCATTGCCGCGGTTGTGTCACTACGTACTATATAAACAAAACTGTGTGAGCATGAATGTATGCGCAAAATATCTATATTACTAAATAAACAGATTGTAAGATTAACCGAGATAATGGAAGAGATAATTAGCGGGGTTTCAATACTGTGCCGTCAGCATATTGCCCTCATTGATAATTTCGATTTGTGGTTTAAGGAATTTTTTTGCTTTTTACTGAATTTTTTTAATTTAAAAACAATACTTATTTTCAAATTCTCCCAAAGTAGCTAAAATATCTTTCCCGAATTTTCCACCTATAAAGCTGCTCTTTGGGGTATTTTTACCCAGTTAAACTCTGGGGTAAAAAAACAAAACAATTAGAATTAAATCTATGGGGTAAATGCCCAATCATCAGTAATTCTTGCACCCATTGACATAGCAGGGTACCCAAAGGAAAAAATCCTGATACCCAATTCAATGAGAAATGGGTAAGTAAAAATAGCCCAAAATACCCAACTGCTTAAAACTTTATCTAAGGCACTGTATAAATAGATTACGTATAAACAGATCACGTGCACTGGCTCCCGGCTTAGCTGTGCACCGCCGTGACATCTCGGATACAAGCGCTGCTGCAGATTGACCTTACTGACCTTCAAGTTCCTGGTACATTACTGCGATGCAGACGGTGAGAAGCTTATGCCTTCTGATGAACCGAAAGAAAGAACAATGTACATAAAATTAAAACGTAATGGCACCCGAAATTAAGAATTTTTTTTGTGTGTGTGCGAGGTAGGGGGAGTGGGGAGGGGACAGAAGAGGTGATTCACTTATTTCAAACTGTGTGTGTGTGTTGTGGGTGGGGAGGGAAGGGGACGGGCAAGGTGATTCACTTATTTCAAACTGCGCCAATAAGAATTTTCATTTCGGTCAGTTCTTAATACTGTCCTCTGTGGTGTAGTGGCCTCTCCTACGAACGGACGCGGGTTTGAGTCTCATTGGTGACATTCTGTGTATGTGCGTGTGCGTGTGCGTGTGTGTGTGTGATTTAAATGTAATGAACATTTTAGCCGTTGTTTTTTCTTTATTTCTTTGTTTCATCTTTTACTATATTTTGATATTGTTTAACCTGTTAGCAAAAGCAGTACTTCAGTACGATCCAAATCATATAACAGAATTCAAAAACAATATATTTCTTATAGGCAATGGCGTAAAATACTGCCTTTCTTTCTTTCTTTCTTTACGTCTAAACTTCCTAGGAGGACACAGACGGTGTACATTGTACACCCCCGGGTTGCAGGATGAAGGCCTACAAATAATCAAGGATGGTAACATACGCAATCTGCCTAGTATTTAGCGGATTGTCCCAACTTCCATAATTTCCCCATACTATTATATTTGGTATTTTTAGGAAGACTGATGTTCTATATAGAAGCAAATGTAGCCAAATTGTAAATATTTGTCATACAGAAGCTGTATTATTTTATTTATTTATATAGGAGGGAGGGGTAACGATTTTTTTAGTAAAAAATTAATTTGATCCAGATTTGGACTGACTTTTTTTTTCTTCTAAGTGAAGGTTTAGGCACATCCCAATAAAATACACATTTACATTTTGGTATATAGCAATTATTTGACTACAATTGATAGTGTAAATGTAGTTTTTCCACAGAAAAATAAAAACTTGTACCAAACATTTAACATACCCTATAGCAATGCTTGCATTTTTTGTCCAGTGATTCCATTTGTAACTAGGTGCTCCAGGTAAGTTTGTTATCATAGAGATAAATATCAGTACGTTTTTACCATTTTCATACAAACTAATAAGTCTTGGAATTTCATAAGATCTACAAGACACTATAGATAATTAAGAACCAAGGTTATTTTGCCACAGTAGAATAAGAAATAAAAGTACATCTGTCTGCTTAACTAGAGCCCGCCCTGTAGAGTATCCCACATCTACCTGTAGGTTCCACTTCATTGGCTATATATATACAATATATGCACAGGTATCTTGTGTTGTTCAGTTACCTCCCAAATGCACATCACTGACTCAGACTTTAAATCCGTGATGTACTGAGAGGAGGCTGCATTTCTGCAACAGAAGTCAGGCAGATGGCCAAATATATGGACCGATTAAATTGTAGTATTTACTAGCTTGAATATACCAGGATATAAAAGTTCAGATAGTTCAATTTGAAACAGCTGTACTTCTTTCCATGCTTAAAACTGCAACACTGAGAGTGAAAAAGAGTGTTGTTGTTTTGTTTTTTTGTCTCTTGGGTATCGTTGCCCCTCCTCCCCCCCCCCCCCCCCCCCCCAACACACACACGCAATATATACAAATGCCTGCAAAAGGATTAGCTGAGGCAAGCGGGGAACAGTACTTTATAAAAACTTTTCCATTTTCCATGCATTTCAATAGCAAGAAATGGACAGTTTTACCCAAAATTAGGGTTCAAACACATTTCATTTGAAAAAAAGATGTTTTCATAACAGTAATGATGGGCTATAAGAGGTCCACTGCTATAAAAGTTATGCAGTTTACTGAAACTTTATTTTCCATCATTTTGTAGGCAAATTTACATTGCTACTGTCAGAGGCCCTTTGAATTACCGTATGATTCTTTAACCTGCACATGGTGTGACTTTCCCTGCACAGTTCCGTCCCGATCCGAAGGTCGGCACACTGTTTTTATTTCATGCCTGCAAATGACATGAAGGAATGCGTGTTTGGACACCGAAAATTCCCCTGCCAAAACCAGGGGTCTGTCTCGGTACCTCTAGCTACAGAGGCCAGTGCGCTTACCACTGAGCTACCGCACAACCTAAAATACGTATTTTTATATGTCTTTGTTATGGCATAAATGTTGTTTTGTTGACAAGGAAACACAAAGTTAAGTGATGTGAATGTTGCTTTTCACGCACAGTCAGATACTTGATAAGTAACACATTAAAACCAGTCAAATAATAAACCTTTACCTTTCATAGTTAAAATCAGTCAAAACCACATACTATTTCAATAAAGGAAACAGTTTTGTTTCCATGGCAACGCATTTCTTTCTTGTGATAACTTTTTTTCTTTCTATATTGTCATCCAGGACTTGACAGTCAAAGTGGTGAGAAAAAAACAACAACAAAAAATAGAATTACAGTGTTAGCAGAATATATAAAATAAAACAATGTGCTTTTATGGGATAAATTTAACATATTTGTTGCCATGGGAACATTAATTTCTGTGTCATGTTGATTTTGTTCATAAATTTGTGTTTCAATATTTAACAACTATAAAACTATCATGCTTTTAATTACATTGTTCTCAGATTGCTGCCATCTACACTACTAAAGGAAAGAATAAGCCTCAAAAACTAGAAAACGGTAAAAACCTGCTGCGGATGGTTGATTTAAATTAATAACGATGTTGTTCTTATTGATAAATATTATTTATTTAATTTCCAGAATTTTAATGAGTTTTCCAGTTTTTTTTTGTGGGGAAACAGACAATACTTTATTCCAAATTTCCCATTGTAGCTTCTCGAATTTACAACCTATGAATAGATTACATGCACATTGTAAATAAATCGGACGTCATCTAAGCATAGACGGGTGCGTATTTATATGACTGAACGTTCGGTATTCCCCGTGTGGCGTAATAGTCAATTTATACATTGCAGCGATGCTTCTGTAATCGACAAAAGTGTGAACCGAATGAAACAACAAATTTCGAGAACGTAATGGCATACGTAATTAAGAATCTTTTTTTTTTTTTTTTTTTTTTTTTTCGGAAAAATCCTTTTATTTCAAACTGCATGGAAAAATCTACCCTATAAATATTTTATTTTTGGTCAGTTATTACTGTCCTCTGTGGTCTATATAGGTGAATTGTTGTATAAGCAGGCAACGTCGTACTCACTTTTAGAACCATCTCAAACACCGCTGGGTCTGTCCGAACCCAAATTGATCACCATTGGGTTCGAACTATTGAGGTGCGACTGTAATTGGACCTAGCGGCAACTCTGCATATATGAGCTGTCGCATGGCAAAATCAACAAAATGACCTGTGTACCACGCACAGTGACCTGTGCATCTGCCCAATCTGATCCGTCTTTATTGTCTGCACGTAGAAACCCTGGACCCTTAGCAACCCATCGAGCGCGCAGCCAGACTGATGAAACGGTGCCTGACTCTCCCTTGGTAGCCAAGTCATTTTGTTAAGTTTGTCATGCGCTGGCTCATATGCTTAAACCGTCCGAAATCAGCAGGCCGATTACCTACGAATTTACCGGCGCAGTGGCTAAGTTGCTAGAATGTCAACCCTGCGTTCCGGAGGTTGTGTGCTCGATCCGCTGCCAAGTCTGCCAAGTCATACCAAAGAATTTAAACATGATATTACTGCAGCTGCGCTTTGGCTTGGTGATCAGCATTGAGCAAACGGAAATAGTCGGCCTGATATAACATGGCTGTGTGGAATGTTACGGTATGTGTCTGGCGCGGGATTTTTTAGTGAGTCTAAAGGTGAATATTAAGCTCCCTGTCATATAAAGACATCGTCGCGATATGACTAAAAGTTCGCGACGTTGAACACAGATAGAATTAAATAATAACAATAAAAAATAACCTTCGAACTCTTTTTTTTTTCAGTTTTCAAATTGTTCGATGAATCAAAATTTAGTATAATACCCACGCTTGCGCGGATCCTTTTCCAGTGAAATCTACTAAAGACAAACAATTTTACAATACAACCTGTAGTGTATTGTTGTTGCAATAGCAACCATTAAAATTGGTTTTCAAACTTATTTTGGTTGTTTTTGAAGATGTCCCATGTTGACTTATATTTAGAAAAGTTTTCATCAATATATTAAATAGGGCAGAGTTTTGTCCCTTTTGATTTGCATCCTACAGACTTTAGTCTATAATTGAACTAACAGTATAGGCAGGCTCCATCGTCCGCACTCTTCGAACATCTCAGAAACCGCTGGGTAAACCCAAATCCAATTTCATATAAAGCCTCAGCGGCATTTGGGGAACAAACATTTGTTAAAATGATCCAATCAGGATATCCGCCTTGTCAATATACATTGTTGTATCCAGAGGGGGACAAGAGACCAAATTTCCACTAAAAGCATGAATGGGACAAGGGGCCTTGATGAACCTCAATTTTAAGTCGTGTTGCTTATATTTAAGGCAATGAATTCCTTAAAATAGGTGACGGCCCTTTAACAATGGTTATGGGGCAACAAATGGCCCCGTCACATTGGTCCTAGCGGCAACACTGCATATATGAGCCGCCAACAAATAAACAAAATGACGTGTGCACCCAGCAGAGACTCAGATCAGCCTGGGCATCTGCAAAGTCTGATCAGTTTTCACTGTCTACAATTCAATTCTTTATTTTCCAAAGCTATAAAAACCTTAGAAACCTTAGCTACTTAGCAACCCATTGATTGCACAGCGAAGACTGATCAGACTGTGTGGATACCCATGTTGATCTGATTCCTCCATGGGAGCCCAGTCATTTTGTTGGTTTTGTCATGCGCTGGCTTAGTTATGGTAAAAACCGTTTAAATCAGCAGGCCGATTCCCTTCGAATCTAATGGCGCAGTGGCTCATTTACTAGAGCGTCCGGCTAGCGTCCGGGAGGTTATGGGTTCAATCCCCGACCGAGTCATACCATAAACTTTGAAATTGGTATTAGCTGCTCTTTCGTTTGCGCTCGGCAATGAGAAAACGGAACTGGTCGGAACTGGTATAATGTGACTGGGTGGAATGTCACGTCATGTGCCTGAGGTGTGATATGTCAATGAGGCAGCACTCTTAAAGTGAGCATTGAGCTCCCTGTCACATCAAGACACCGTCGCAATATGACTAAAAAATTGTTGAAAGCGACGTTAAGTCTGAAAAAAAAAATAATAATAACCTTGGGACTTTCTTTTTTCAGGTTGAAATCTGTCCGATGGATTAAAATTTAATGTCATACCCATTTCTAATATATTCTAACATTCAAAACAGCAGATAATCTAGTGGAGGTTTTAAAATGCCACGAGTCAATATTCTATGTATTTTGCATCGCTAATCATGAAGCACATTTACATTACGTTAGTGGTCTGCTACGAGGGGTGGTCGGAAAGTATCCGGACTTAGCGTTCTTTCGCAAAAATTATTTTATTCTTTTTCTTTGCCATCTTTATGGGAGCTTTTGTATTCCCTTTGCAAACCATGAAGTAGAACTACTGCTGCCATATACCGATTTGTAGCTGAAATCAAAGTCACCCTGGTCTTATGTTTCTGTCCAGTGAGCCTTTTTCAGTTCTGGAAAGTTGCAGGGGGCAAGGTATCTGCTGTACGGAGGGTGGGACATCTGTTGCCATTTGACGGAGTTGATAAGTGCTACTGTAGATGATGCAGTATGAGAGGGGGCGCATGCAAACGAAGAACAGTTTTCAAGGCTATCCTGGGACGCTTTTTTTTCAGTTCCGCTTTGATTTGTTTTTTTAACATTGCATAAAAATAGTACCTAGAAGTCATTGTTCGACCTTTTTGGCATGACATGAGCCAGTATTATTCCACGCGAATCTTAAAATGAAACCAACGTAACCTTGCCAGTAGACAGCTTAAACGTCTTGGAAGGTGGTAAACCAGCTCGTTTCCATTGCTTTGACTGAGCTTTTGTTTCCGGTTCAGCATAATGAACCCATATTCATCCCCACTGACAATATAGGTCACTCTCGACGCCTTCTGTTTTCATGTTTTTTTGTTTTTTGTTGTTGTTTGTTTTGTTTTTCTTCCCAGCTGTTTCTGCACAGATCTCTAGCACTCACATTGCTCATTCGTATTTTTTTCGTAAAAATCTGATGTTCTGACGGTTTACCGATGCTTAACTGATCAGTTACCCCATGCAATGTCACTCTGCGATCTTTGTTGACAAAAACCTCAACATTCGCTACCATTGTAAGGTTCACTGCCTCATCGGGACACCCTGGCCAAAGATTGTTTCTCACGCTTGTCCTGCCCATTCTAAACTGTGTAACCAAGCTACAAAAGGTTGATCGGACTATGCAGGCTTTGGTCGTTATTTTTTTTTTTTTTTTTTTTTTTTTTTTTTTTTTGGAGGGGATAATTTCACCCTTGACAGATTGTACATTTAGTCGGGTTTCTCAATTCCTGTATCTTGCACAAAACGTAACCCTTCAGTCGGAAAGATATACGACCATGATTTTGTATATTTAAAGCTTGGATATTGGATCACACAAAACAATGTAGCAATGCGAAACTAATTGTATTTTGGAGAAACGTACACATTTTCCATGATTCTGGTTAAGAGTTTTGCTATAATGTAAGCAACTGAAGCTTCTATTAAACATATAGTACACGCTATATACTTACAGATAAAAAACATCCAATAACCAGCTAACTCCTGATAAATTAATCTGTACAGTTGATGTCTGACTATAAATCAGCACTGATTGTTCAAAATTCTTGTCGCGTATTGTAAAACGGCGTATATTTTATGAAATTTTGATGAACAGTTTAGTTTGCGGAAATTGATTCAATTATTATGTTTCGTCTTGATACATTTTTACCCAGTATAGTTCGTCAACAAACGTTTTTGAAATTAGGAACAAAAAAAAAAGTGCGTGGCGATTCCTCTTAACAAGCAAGTTTAAGACGTACGTTAAGTACAAAACAGTATTCTATACGAACATTGAAAAAACATAAGCACGAACGCCCGAAAGAGGTCTTGTAAAATTTAAAATGTGTCAAATTCAAAATGAGATCCTAAAATTTGCAATCAAACGTTTTCTTACAGCTTTATTGCAGTGGCCATATTGGACGAAAATTCGAACATATTTTTGTATAAATCCATTTCTGTTTACATTCTTATAAAGACTATAGAAAACGGTAGAACGTTTATTTGAAACGCAGTTTGCATGCGATGTTTAAAAATTGACGTCAGACAGGAAAACAGGATACTATTCCTTGTTTGCATATGCGCATGCGATAATAAGCATTCTGTTTTCTGTTTTGAGCAGTTTTTTCTTTCTTTTTATGATTTTAATCTTAATACACAAGGTTGTGAATACCTAGAATATCTTGAATACCTATAATTTGTTAAGTATCAACTGGGCCGCCGACGAAACGCAAGTTTTGTGAAATGCAATGTATGCATATCTGCTATAGAGTTGTTTTATATACAGATATGTCCAGGCTATCTTTCTATATCAAAATAAATCGTATGTATTTCCGATGCTTTGGTTAGCAAAAAAACTGAGCACTGGAGTCCGTACTAATTAGCATGCTATCATTTATATTTCACAGTGTCTGTTTAGGAACAATATGTGGCAAAATTAGGAAATGTATTCTTTAAAACCTTTCATCTAGAGCTCATTTAGCAATGGCTTTCACTGCACGCTGCACCCGCCACGCCTCTAGTGAAAGCAGGTTGAAAGCATTGGTTGCTATTTATCTATGATCCATTTTTTTTTATCGAATATGTAAATTTTATTATCGTATTTTATTTGGCCATTAATCTTTCTTATTTCAAGCTCACATTATTGAATCACCGTTAAGCTGTACGGACATAATAAAATAATACTTAAAATGTGTCATATCAATCACCATAAATCAACTCATCATATCTATGCTTCGTCGCGTAAAAGGCTTTCAGTGGGACTATTATGCGTCTCGAATGTGCAACAGCCTATTTGATAGGAAAACCAGAGAGGCAAAACGCCACAAAGAATTCCCCTGAAGGCTAAAAGTGCTAGACTGTGATGACACCTCGTAATGAAGGCAGCGCCGTGGAAAAATCTGTCTTCAAGTAAAATGAACCTTCCTTACAACGAACGCATTTCTTTCAAAATATGTTGCCATCAAAATGAATTTTTCTGTTGTAAAAGAATTTTTAATGAGCAGAATGATATGTAAGAAATGCTTTGTTTAACTAACATTTTTTTTTAATTTCTTCACTGAACACTTGTTTCGGGTATTTGATAGAATCACCTCAATGAAGCGAGTCTAACAAATATACAAAAGATATGTTTCTTGAGGTATAAAATGCCATATTCTTGCATACTTTCTGATTTACGTTACCGCTTAGGTGAAGGTTTTGTGCCAATCGAATTATCATTATAACACATGTTGTCGTTGTATCGAGTGTCGGTATAACGATGAATGACGTACATGTGAATAAGAAATACCGAAAACAGACTGGTATAGACATACTTAATGAGTCAAGCCGTTGAGAGAGAATGGTGCCTAGGGCCTAAGTAGACAGCGGATTTTTAGGTCAGCTTACCCTGTTTCATTTGTGACTTGTCAATATAATTGTAGACTGGCTCCAGTCTCCAGTGACTAAATATTTTTCTCATTTTCCTCTTTGATTATCCACTAAAATAAAATAAAAACAAAAAAATAAACACAAAAAACATATATATATATATATATATATATATATATATATATATATATATATATATATATATATATATATATATATATATAATGACTATAAAGGCTGGCCACTAGATCTACTGACCAGCCTTTATGGTCTTAACATTACTTTGGTTTTATTTTAGTGGATTATTAAACAGATTATAAGAAAACTATTTAGTCACTGGAGACTGGAGCCAGTCTATATAATAAACAGTATCCAGTGATTCTCTAATCGGACAAATATAAATTTGCTACACTAATAAGATGTTCGCAGGTACTTCTGTTTTACCTCTTGCACCCCAGCAGACCAATACAGATACATTTGCAAATCTGCAGATCCAGATGTGATGGCAATGAGCCGTCCCATTAGGATCCAGATTGTTTGCCATTTTATTAATGATTTATGTCTGTCTGGAACTCTTATTTGCAACAATGGATGTGTCCAAATTCAGAGATGGAAAAGTCCATGTCAGAACCTTATGGCTGAAAGTATTAAATAATAAAGACCCAGTAAGCATTCTTTATAAATCTATAGCGGGCCGTTATCGGCCTGTCAGGGTAGCTGACGGGCTGATAATGGCCCGCTATAGATTTATAAAGAATGCTAGCTGGGGACTGTTTCTGCTGCTACATCGTCAATGCCCAAGTACTCAATAACAAATTGTGATTTTTATCTTTTTCGTCTTATTATACATCCTCTCTGTTTTCTCGGACCAGTAAAGCATTAATTTTGCGATTATATGCACTTATTTCGAATTTACAGACAATCCTCTTGCCGCCAACATGACCAGCAAACACAAGTCATGACTATGAATATTAACCATTTCGTAATGATCTGTACTTATTTTCCTTCAATAAACTGTTCCTTTAGACAAGCGGCTATAACGGTACGATATAAAGAGATATTGAACGTCTACATTAGCTTATCCATTCGCACAGTGTGGCCTGGGCTTGTGTTATTCGCTTATCAGTGCTGACTCATCTTAATTTATATGCGAGGCAATACAGATCAGCTTCAGGATTTACTGATAAGCATGCTAATGTAACAATTGTTTGCAATGATTACACAGTCAAGGTATCTATGTTCGTTGCCGTTCGTCCATCTTTGAATAAATGAGAAAGTATCAAAAACATGCATCTAACAATATGTTTTCTGTGTGAATCCACTTTTGAGTTAGGGGATCTCTATGCAGAATCAACACTTGTGTGTAAATGGAACTGCATCAAGACTGAGGGTAGCAATTTTGTAACTCATAATTCTAGGCCCCGAAGTTATAAAACTTTTTTCATGTTCAAATCAGCCGAGCATGAAATGTTCTCTGTTTATAAATATGAGAACGTCAATAGTATTTGGCATTTTCATATTTATTAGCAGAGGAATTTTCATGCTCAGCTATGTTTAGCAAACAACAACAACAACAACAAAAATCTAAAATAATAATTTGAGATTTATTAGCCGAACAAATTCCATGCTCAGCTGAGTTGAGCATGAAAAGACGTTTTATAACATTGGAGTCAGATATAAGGAGAATGGCTACACCGTTTTGGGACAGCCCTGTCAAAAAGGGTTTGCCGCCTATCTGAAAATGGGTCTGCTGTTAAAAAAATAATTTGCTACTTTTGCGAGCATCATTTTCTGTTAAGGTAGACCCCTTTTCAGTAGGGATCGGGTGTGCAGAGAGTTTACAGTTAATCACAAGAGTTGTCTCCCTTTTAAAAAATGACCTAAAATCTATAAGATGTATCCACACTTCCAGTCTAGTTGTGACTGCTCCTCGGCGGTACTTCATTCTATTTTAAATTGTGTGAAAAAGTTAAAAGTTGAACAACACCACCGCAAAACGTGGTGCTGTTCAACTTTTAACGCTTTCACACACTTTAGTGTAGGATGAAAGTCACAACGTCTTTGTCCAAACACATATTATAATGGGTTACAGTATCAATATATGCCCGCAGTACCGCTAACCAATGGCTCCACAGACTCTATAGTTCTGAGACATTGTGTATGAAGAAGAATAGATCCCGCTGGGACTGTACGGATACCCATGGATATCAGGATATGTCTATGTAAAATGTAGGAGTCAGTACATATTAATTTTAGGAGCAAGCACATTTTTCATTTGTTCGGCTTATATCATCCATATTCATGATTAGCACAAAGTACACTTTTTGTCACTGAAACAGCCATTAGACGCCTGTTGCGTAGATATTAAAAGCTTTCATGGCTTCAATCCATTTGCAAATACCGTCTTTTTAACTGAATTTTAATTCAGTTACAAACTTTTAATTGATTCTCAACATGCGAAAATATCATTATTAACATATGCGATGAGCAATGGTCCAACTCCTCACGGTCAAATCAGGACTTTCCATGTCCGCTTGCAGTTCATTTGATATTGTACTGAATAATGCTTTGATAAGATTCCATTGTTCACTCATTGAATGTGGGGACCTTTTTTGTGTTAAAGAGTGAATGTATGAATTTCTAACATACCCAGGAAGCGTTCTGTGAAAATGAGTCTACTTAGCCGTAAAGTACAAAAGACCGGTAGTGACATTTCAACTTCACTAATTCAAAGTTTCAACTTCACGAATTCACGATTTCAACTTCACGAATTCACGATTTTAACTTTACGAATTCAACTTTACGAATTCAACTTCACGAAGTCACGAATTCAACTTCACGAATTCACGAATTCTTCTTCATGAAATCAACTTCATGAATTCAACTTCACGAATTCAAATTCACGAATTCACGAACTCAACTTCACGAATTCAACTTCACGAATTCAGCTTCACGAATTCAACTTCACGAATTCAACAGTTGAATTCGTGAAGTTGAATTCGTGAATTCGTGAAGTTGAATTCGTGAATTCAAGAAGTTGAAATTCGTGAAGTTGAATTCGTTAAGTTGTTTTTGTGAATCCGTGAATTCGTAAAGTTGTATCCGTGAAGTTGAATTTGTGAAGTTGAAATCGTGAATCGGTGAAGTTGAAATTGTGAATTTGTGAAGTTGAATTCGTGAAGTTGAACCTTGAATTAATGTTGTTGAAATGTCACTACCGGTCTTTCGTAGTAAAGAGTCAGACTGTCTGCTTCTACGTTCGCCATATATTGTCTACGCCCATAGGCGTAGACACAATATGGTTTGATAGGAACACGTAAGTGAATTATTTGTTGATCCACAATGCACCTTTGACCTTATGCGTGTTGTCTTCAAGTAAAACCGGGACACAGCACTGAAAAAAATAGTATTGGCACATTACATATACAGAAGTTGTTCTCCACTTGCGTGCACTTTGTCGGCACACTACATAACTACTTATTTCAGTTTTGATAAAGTAAGCCTAAAAAGCGATGTAAAATTAGGTGTAATTATTTTTTTTAGTCTGAAGGTCATTCTCATTTAGACATGAGATCTCATTTAGACTTTTCCAATTCACCCTTTGCATTTTGGAATCAATCCGATTTAGCAAAGAGCCCAAGGCTATTAAAATCGGTTTTAACATGTGTTAGGTGCGTAGTGAAGACCAAACTTTTTTGTGAAACTTTATACTTGTTATGTGGACAGTGTTTTAGGAATAAATAGATACACATAGTAGACTTACTACATTGAAGGCAATCTTTACGATTTCCTGTTTGATTATTCTGCAAACCAAACCCTGCAGAAAAGGCGTCTACTGTATAAGCAAAACTGCTCAAAAAGAAAACACTTTTCCTTTTAGAGTAGGCCCTTGTCAGAAGGACGAATTAAAGCCAATTAGACTGAGTTGCCTTCAATGAAAATGTATCTGTTTCTCTTCATGTACGAGGTGATTACGAAAGACACTCCCATTCAGACAACTCAGCTAATGGCTAGTAACTGATTATCTCAGTCATGTAACCCGTTTGCCTTATTCTATCAGTCAGACCACATTCATTAGCATACTGCGGCTTTCGAGAAAATGTGTAAGTGAAGATGGAAATGTAACAATCACGAAGCGCGGCCTTGCAGAGGCACTGAAAGAAGGAGATATAAGGAACAAAGAAGGACAAAAAACGCCACACACCGCCTTGGAACGGTCAGTAGGAAAACTCCTCGGGGCGGGGGTTGGGCTTAAACCCGTTTTACCAGTCATATAATAGTGTGTATGAAGGGCTTCCTGATAAAATATCTAGAGGTCGAAACGTACCGTCTGTTTACAGTCCTAGATACTGGCATTGGCGTGTCGAGGATGACACAGCTTATTTATCATGAAGTTTATACTTCCAGTCCATTGTTAGCGCCTGGTATCGTATTGTGTGTTACTGCTTAGCAGGCTGGATAAACATTTCAGCAGATGACAATTTGAAATATAGTTCTTATTTTGCCAAGAAAAAAAGTTTTCACATTTAAGCGGACAATTTGCATGAAAAAGTCAGAGTCTATTTCCTTGGAAACAAAAAATAAGACCGACAGTGCCGACTAAACTTTTCATTAGAAGATTGATACTTAGGCCCAGTTATTCAAATCATCGTTAGATTAACGAGCTCGTTAGTGGTTAAAAAAAGTTAACTGTTCTAGCTAGTACAATATCTAATTTACAGGTATCGTCACTGAAAAAATGTGAGTGGCTTAACGACATCGTTAGTTTAAAAAAAACCCGGGCTTTGATGTGTTATCTTTGTTTGGGCCTAGTGCGGTCCAACTATGATTTTCGTTTGCTCTGGCTGTCAGTATCTATGTTTGCCACGAGCCCCCACCTTGTTTGTAATACTAAGATTATGCCCCCAACGTCGAAAAGGTTGGAGAGGCATATTGCTTCTGAGGCGTTCGTCCGTTCGTCCTTCAGTCCGTCCGTTCGTCACGCTTTTTGATGCATAACATAACTTTAGAACCGTGCATGCTACTGTTTTGAAATTTCTCATACGGATTCCTCATAAACTTTGAAATAGCTGACTGTATTTTTTCTCGACAGGGTTATGCCCCTGTCCTGAGTTATGGCCCTTTGAAAACATATGGATGCAATCTTGTTAGAAAAATATCTCAAAAAACTAATAAAGCTAGAGCTTTGAAACTTGATGATTAGACTGGTAGTGATGACTTTTAAATAAATTTTGAAAAATACTTCATGAGTTATGGCCCTGTATAACTTTGGGCAGGTTTACCTTGTCAGCAAAATATCTAAAAAAACTATTGGAGCTAGAGCCTTGAAACTTGGTGAATTGATTGGTAATAATGAGAAGATGATCCGGTTTACTTTTGAATAAATTCTTAAAAACATTTCATGAGCAATGGCCCTTTATAAATTTGGGCATGTTTCTCTTTTCAGCAAAATATTTAAAAAACTATTGAAGCTAGAGCCTTTAAAGTTGATGATTAGATTGGTAGTGATGAATAGATGACCTGACTGACTTTTGAATAAATTCTGAAAAAAATACTGAGTTATTGCCCTGCTCTGAAAAAAATACATGAGTAATTGCCCTTTGTAATTTTGGGCATTTTTACATTGTAAGCAAAATACCTAAAACACTATTGGAGCTACTGCCATGAAACTTTGTGCATTGATTGGTAGTGACGAGTAGATGATCTTGAGTTTGAATAAATTCTAAAACAATATTTCATGAGTAACGGTCCTTTGTAAATTTGGACATTTTGACTTGTCAGCAAAATATCCCAAATACTGTTGGAGTTAGAGCCTCATAACTTGATAAATAGATTGATACATGTAGTGATGAGATGAAAGTTGGAGGGACCTATTGCTTCTGGGCATGAGTAATGGCCCTTTGTAAATTTAGGCATTTTCCCTTGTCAGCATATATCTCAAAAACTGTTGGAGCTAGAGCCTCATAACTTAATGAATAGATAGGTAGTGATAAGAAGATGACCTGATTAACTTTTGAAAAGAAATTGAAAATATTTCATGAGTTATGACCCTTTTTAGATTGAGCCATTTATACCTTGTATTATCTTTGGAGGCAAGCATATGGTTGGGAGCATAGTGTTTTACAACCAGAATTTCTAGTTTAATTTGATTTACACGTTGTTTGTCTGTATTGATGTTTCAGTGATTGAGAGCCTCTAATCTAGCCCAACAATAATTTTGTATTTTTTTTTTTTTTTTTTTTTTTTTTTTTTTTTTTTTTTTTGGGTCCACTCTTGAAGCTAGGGTGAAGATACTGGATCAGTAACAGATACCAGTAACATTTATTTAACGCCTACCCCTCCAACCACCATCCTCCCCCAGCCCCCACAAAACCAACAAAACAAAACAAAACAAAAACAAAACAAAAAAAAAAAACGCGCTTTCCCCATCCCCTCCCCCCAAACCACACACACACACACACACACACACACACACACACAATACATGCAAACTGGAAGTCACAATAAATGTATCTCTTGTACGAATTAGCGGTTGATCTATCAGGTATATCAAGGCCCCGAGGTTATAAAACTTTTATTCCTGTTCAACTCAGCTGAGCATGAAATTTGTCCTGCTCACTAACAATTGCAAATTATTTCTTGCTTAACAAAGCTGAACATGAAACTTTCTCTGCTAATAAATATGAAAATGCCAACTATTGTTGGCATTTGCATATTTATTTGCAGCGAAAATTTCATGCTCGGCTCAGTTGAACATGAAAAATGTGTTATAATCTCGGAGCCAGTCATCTAAACTGATTTGTGTTCCCATTTGTTTCGTTATTCTTGTTTCGTATATTTGTTCTGCTGTCGAGATATGTTGTTTTATGCTGTCATAGCACGCACTTAAACCTATATCTGGTGTCTGGGAAGGGCTGTGTTTCGTGACTGTGGCCTTTCCTAGGATTATCATATTTATTGTTTAAAAGTCATTTGGCCAGTATGCAGCCATGCATTATTTTGTGGTGCATTGAAGACGGAAACGGGGCAGTGCAAAATTAGATAAGAAGTCTTTTGTTCAACAAATAGGTCTCGAAAAGCAAAAAAGTGCCTTCAAACATGCGCAAAGTATGCAAATTTACATCATCCTGCTCATGCGCAAAGTCCCAACCAGGCCTTTGCTCTCCATTTATACATTTTTAGTGTCCAATGATTCTGTTTGGTACGGCAAAGTCCCTGGTCAGGCTGAGCGGGATGATCTGTGCCTTCGCTGTCAACATATGCCTGACGACTCGATTGTGCTTGGCGCGGACCAAATATCCGTAATGAGCATAAATTTGCATATATATTCCATAACATTAGTAACTAGCATTTCTCAAAAGACTGTCTACGATGTTATATGAGCCAGCGCACGACAAAACCTACAATAAGACTTGTGCGACCAGCGAAGACTCAGATCAGCCTGCGCATCCGCGCAGTCTGATCAGAGAATTCACTGATTGCATGCGTCTTTTATAGTCCCCGAGCTACCCAAAGAGGGATAAACGAGAACCCTTGCCATATTGGGTGGATGTAGAGGCTGATCAGTCTTTGCTGGTTACACAGGTCTTTTAGTTGGTTTGGTTATGCGTTGGCTCATATTAGAAAATGATGCTAAGTGTGCGTTAAGTAAGTTTAAGTACGTCGAAACGTGAGAAAACACGCCTTCTGACATGTGCGCCCAATGAAGACTCAAATCAGACTGCGCATTAGTCTTTGTTGTCTGTATGAAGAAACGTTACATCCTTGGCTGTCCAAAATGCGCCCAATGACGATTCTGATCAGACTGCACGAATCTTCGCTATGCGCATATGTTTAAAGGTACGTCTTCTGATAGTGTGACTCAAATGGTAATTGATCATGTCCACGACGCGTATATAAATCCTGAACTAGTGTATTTACATAATTTTCTGGAAGTTCCTTGTAATTCTGTATCTGTATGTGTTTGTGACAGAAGCTTTCTTGCGCCTATAACATCAGGACATATGTACCGACACCACAATTTACATATAATATGATATTCTATTTGGCTTATAGACAGCATAGCAATACATGTTGTCTAGTGATTGGTCGGACGGGACTCTTAGTATGACTTACCAAAGACACATTTGCCTTAATGCCCATCATTGACCGGCGCGCGAATCGCGCCGGTCTCTTAATATAGCTTTGGATTTTTACATAAATTATGGAAGACTATTCGATTAGCTCATTAAGGACGTTTTATATTTGCTGGGACGTCGGTTTGTTATGATCCCGGCAAATAAAAAAGAAATCTTAGAACAAACGTTGCTATAAGCAGATTAATGTCTATTTTATTTTCTATTTTTGCACAGTTTATTTCACAAATCTCAACGTTTCGGCTGATTAAAGCCTTTTTTTTTCAAGAGAGTTAAGTTCTTTCAATGCTACACCATCTTCTCATCAATACTGTCAACCATTTTAGTTTAACTTTTATTTTATTTGTATACATATAACATTACCGTTTACAACGTGACATGACAAAACATCAATACATACAAATGGGATCCAGAAGAAAGTCGTTTGACTTTTTTAAATCTGTATCCCAGACCATAGTACATATCAGTACAACTAATTTGTGATTTGAGACGATCTGACAAACGTCAACAAAAGAGTATGTGGTATCAATAAGTTATATGAAAAGTAATGAATGTAAACTATTTCAACAAAATGTCAAGAAATAGATATGAAACTATGATATATTATTGTCTCCACGGGGGAAGAGGTGGAGGAAGATATACAATGTACTATATAAATACTAGGTCCGATCGCGACAAATTAATCTAGCTAGCCGTCAATATCAAATATAAATGTATTGATTTTTTTTTTTTTTTTTTTTTTTTTTTTTTTATTTGGTATATTTATTTGAGGTCACTGTTAGTTAGTTACTAAAAGTAGCAAGGAACCTTATAGATTAATATTCGTTTATTGAAAACGTTTCGACTTCAGTATGAAATCATGTACCGCTAAGAAAATAGCTTTATTTTCTTCTAATGATAGAGAAAGATCTCCATACAACAATACATCTAGAGTAGGGTTGCATTTTTCCGACACGGTAGTCAATAATTCCCGCCTAAGGTCTGTATACTGATCACATACTAACAAGAAATGGTGATTGTCTTCCACAGAACCACATGCGCATCTTGGGCTGTCTATAAGATTTTTAGAAAACAAGTGTTGGCGAAGAGAGCTGCATTTAGTTCTAAGTCTGGCGTGATAAATCTGACCAATTCTTTTGCCTGTGAAATAGTAAGAAGGTGGTAGGTTAATATTGCTGTTTATCCTGGTTTTAAATATGTTGAGACTAGATGAATTACGTGTTTGTTCCGGGAGTTCATTCCATTCGCGAACAGCAGACGGCAAAAAGGAGTTGTAATAAAGTTGTGAATTTGCATGTATGATTTGAAGATCATTGGCATTACGCAAAGGGTAAGATGATGTACTTCCTACGGTAGGAGGTACAAGTGAGCAGAGGTAATCAGGAGAAAGATCATTTTGCATTTTGTAGAAAAAAGTCAGTTTGTGTTTATTCCTCCTTGAAAACAAAGTTTCCCACCCTGTTTCCAACAAAAGTGAATTTATTGAGACTAATTTTGTTGCCCCTGTGACAATACGTGCGGCTTCATTCTGGATTTTTTCTAGTTCATTCGATTCGTATTGTGCACAATTATTCCATACAACATCAGCGTATTCTAATAAAGGACGAATAAAAGAAAAGTATATGGTCTGGAGAGATCTCCTATCTAATTTGAACTTCAATTTACGCATAACATTTATTCGATTCCATGCCTTTGTCTTAATATGTTCAATATGATTGTGCCAACTGCAGTCGTTTGAAAAAATAACACCTAAATGCTTATGTGACGTAACTTCATTAATTTGAGTTTCAACCATCGAAACTGGAGGGTGGTACGGTTTGTTAAGTTTTCTTGAAAATAGTATAGATTCAGACTTCGCAGGATTAAATGTTACTAACCATTGTTGGGCCCAACGACTAATTTTTTCTAGGTCTGAGTTAAGCTTTTATTATTTTAATTTCACAGCTATGGTCCTTTACTGTTTTCTTTTTGTTTCATTTTGTTTTAATATTTTATTCATTTATTTATTACTTTTTTTTCCTCCCTATTTACTAAAGACTGGTTTATTTCATTGTGAACTGCATCACGTTAGTGGTCTGATTGTTGAAAAAGTCTTAACACTTTTACTCCAGTTTTGGCGCCAAATAGTAGTATGGCGTCTTGGCGAGAGTAATCAGATGTTGTGACGTCGCGACAACGGTGTGCATAACATCTGTATTTAAAATGGTTGACAGTATTGATGAGAAAATGGTGTAGCATTGAAAGAACTTAACTCTCTTGAAAAAGGCTTTAATCAGCCGAAACGTTGAGATTTGTGAAATAAACTGTGCAAAAATATATGTGTAAAAAATATTGTGCGCTTATGAGATTATTTTATTTTCATTTCAATCAAGTTTCATAAAGCTTAATAAAAGCAAACATTAACTCTTACGGTGCCAAATTTCGGACGACATTGTCGTCTGCTTTTCATTTTTAACAAACTATCGCTTGAAAAGAAGTTTATACGTAAAGTTGAAAGACTGAATGTCAAACAGCGTAGATCCAGATGAGACGGCTCATATGAGCCGTCTAATCTGGATATATGCTGTTTGCGAAAGCCTGTTATTATTGCCTGTGGCAGTGAAAGTTAAAGAATCACATTGTTGTTCGATTTTTAAACTTTAGTATACCCTTGTTCCATATCTCTATGTAAACATGGACAAAATTTGCGCCGGTACTTAGACGTTAACATCTAAATATTTTGTCTTGTTATAACATTGTAGTTCCTCCAGCAATTCAGCTGGACAGTTTCAATGTAACTTCATTATTCACATGCTATCTGTCGTATCTGTAGGCGGACGGGGGGAATAATTCCTCGAATTTGCTTGCTACTTTTACGTATGTACGTAAATGTTTCGCGTGTGAGAACATCTATCATTATAATTTATCCGAAATACATTTTAATTGCGAAGGGAGAAAAAGGGTTCTATCGGTATATAATGTGAATTGCAAAGTTTTCGACGTTCCCTGCGCATTGAGATATTACACCAGTATTTGCCACTGATACTGTTATCGGACAATGAAAACCCTGATTAAGATTGCATGACACTTAAACTAATAAATATATTTTAAAAAATGAAATATCAAGTGTTCTAGGCCAGACTAGCTAAACCCCGTTAACTCTAAAAAAAAACAGGTAAGAGAAAAGTCCAGGGAGTGCCACAATCACAACCTGCAGCCCTACCCAGACACCAAGAAGAAGAGGAATAGATAAAACCAAACAAGCACAAATGGAACAAACGTACGAAAAGCACTAAGATTAGCTCTCTCTTCCCCAAGCGAGGTAATCGCAATGCTGAAAGGATTGAAAAACACAAGAACAAAATAACACGAGGTAAGACATAAAAATAAATCGCCTCGTAGAATAAACCACAAAGCAACAAAGAGTAACACTAACACCGGGGAGCACCGCCTCAGAATGGTCAGTAGAGTCAACCACCCGGGGGGAGGGGGGGCGGGGGGGGGGTGGGGCGGTTAAAGCACTTTTACAGCTAGCCAACTTCAACCTGGGCCCCGATGCTACTCTTAATACAACAATACATAAAAAATCGGTTCGCGTAAAGGCTCCCAACTCAGTCAATGCATCAAAGCGAAAAAAAAAAAAAAAAAAAAAAAAAAAATCAAATTAATCACTATAATAAACAAAGACGAGTACTTGGACAGACGGGCCTGAGCAGACGGTGTAGATTCATATCAAACACTGCGCTCTGCGGCTTCTGATCAGGTTCTATTCTGTTTGCCACTCAGTCAGCAGTGTTTAGATTAGTACAACTGCAGCTACATTTATTCGGGTTTAGAACAAGTATTGTAAGGCGTTATGGGTTTCGAATAATTATAAGTCATCGTTCAACAGTGTTTATCTTACGACAGTATTTTGGTTGAAAAAACAAACTAAAAAAAAAAAAAGAAAAAAAAACAAAAAAAAAAAAAAAAACTTCATTCTGAGTACGGAATGCAACTACGCAACTTTTTACATGGAACAGGAAAACACGATCAGTATTAGCGCTCAATACAGTGTATGACCTAGTTTAACGTTTCCGCCTGTGTCCTGTGCGACTTAGATGCGGTAAGACGGGATACCAAAACTATGGTGCACACACACCCCAAGACACCCTACGGCATCCCAGGACCACTGTTTGGTGTCACTGCCTTAACTCTAAACTGACGGCTCAGATTAAATGTGGTAAGATGTGACACCAATAACTATGGTGCGCCTACACACCCAAAGGCAAAAAAGTGAAAAGTGGTGACAATATTAAACCGTGCAAATGCCCATACAGTATTTAATAATTCCAAACGAGGACTTTGAAGCGTTTCTTTTCTTTTCTTTTTAAGTTAATATCCGTATGTGTGGTAAGGTATAGATGAACCATCTAAGTATATGCTATTTTTTTCCAAATGAGGTCATAGTCTCTAAACCACGTATTAAAATCTTAAGGTGCTGATCCATTTTTAAAGATGACATATTCGTACTTTTTTTCCAGTTTTACTCACAGGAATTTCCCTGTCTTCCTACATCATGTTATAACGTTTGAAAAGTACGTGCAAACTTTAATTTTAACAGCTTGGCATTATCTATTACTTCATAGCTAATAAAGTAGGCGCGTCTTGGGAAATGTCATCTCAGTCCCACATTTTCGTCTGTACAGAGGCTCGCAAAGAATTCGAGTCGCACGAAAATAGTCATTTGCGCGCTTCCGAGTGTCAAATAAGCTTTCGAATCATCGGATTGCCTGTCAGCACTGTAGTGTATAGTCGTCTGGTTTCACCATAGTACATGTTATATTTTATCTCCTTTTGGATTATTGTACATGTGTGTTTTTTTTGAAAATCGAATACCGCTTAAGCAAGTACTAGGGCCGTATGTCGAATCACAGCCTACATAGCTGCAAATGAAGATTTTTATTCCCCCAGAAGTTTGAACCGCAGCAAGAGAAAATATATAATGCGACATCTGCGCAGCGGAGACTCAGATCTGAGTCTGTGCCTGGTTTTGATAAACGTGTGTCCAAGGCAAAATGGTAGAGAAGATGTCCAGAAGTAGCCTCAATCACAGAACATGGTAATTAAACACGACTGATCAGGTGCAAGGCTATCAGCCTATCTGAGTCTTTGGTGGTCCGAAATGTTTAAAAGTAAATTTCCTTACCTTGCGACTCGGAATCTGAGCGCAGATGAATATGTGTCTTCACTTTTTCCGGATGGTCTAAGGATACTTTTCCTATGAACAGGTTGAAATTAAATTAAGCTGATTTATCCTTCGAGTATTGCAAACCTGTCACAATAAGGTGTTCAATTCAGCACGCCTCTTGGGACAAACGAAATGCTTGATTTTATTATAGTGGTAATATTACATTTGCAACCACTAATTACCACAGAGCGTTGATACCAAACATCATTGAAAATATTTTTTGTTTTTCTTATTTACTGCCCTGCTCGGTAGAGTATCTGTAGCACACATACGGCGTATCCTTAGGTGCGGAAAGTACAAGTGAAGGAGAATATATATACTTTGTAGCTATTTCGCCAGTATTTACAAGTGAGACAATGTGTGGCTCCCTGCTCGCTTTCTTCCATACCATTTCCCTTCTAAAATGGAATCTACAGGCAGCGAAAATGTTACGACTGCGGTTGAGCTGGCTTGTCACGGTCTTTGTTTCTTATTTATTTGGTCAGCAGTTTTCTCAAAGTCATCACGAAAAGATACCTATATAATTTTGACCCACTTAAATCCCAATTTTATATATACTGAAAGGAAATAGAAACGCAGGGTAGAGTTTTTTCTTTCATATTTTAACCATTTTTTACGGTGTTTACTATAGCCATACACTTTTACAGATTGTCCTGTGAATGTGAACCGCGGGTATACGAGTCTTTGGTCGATGTGCTATCTACCCAGTGTGTGAAATCATTCAACCGTGCACTACACAGTGCATTGCACGGACAATACGGAAAGCCAAAATTTCGTGCAAAACAAGCATGTTTAAACCTTCAGCACAAGATTTCCTCACACCATTTGGTACACTTCAACGATACACAACGCTCTTCGATTCTTTTACCGATTTTTCTTTTCATTTTTACGCTACTTTGAACTTTTTTTCAATCATGGTACGACTGACTGATGTTCAGAGGGGTAGGGCAATTGCGTTGCTGATGCAGGGTCAGAGGCAACAGCAAGTTGCCAACCATTTTGGTGTTAACGTCTCAACAATTGAACGTCTTGTTAGACGTTTAAGGGAGACAGGGAATTTAGCAGACCGACCGCGGTCTGGGCGTCCACGCGTGACGTCGCGACGTCAAGACAGGACAATCCGTCTGGCACATTTGCGGAATCGTCATCTCACTGTTACCGAAACGGCCTTAATACAGTAGGTGCGCATAATCGACAAATTTCTCCGAAGACTGTTGGAAGTCGATTGCGTGAGATTGGTCTTCGAGCTCGTCGTCCATACGTTGATCTGCCTCTGACCCAGGCACGTAGGTTGCGTCGTATGGCGTGGTTGACGGTGCATGCGCCCAGGCTATTTCCGATGAGGCAGTGGAGACGAGTTCTTTTTACGGACGAGTCTAGGTTCACTCTCTATCGCGCAGATGGTCGACGTCGTGTGTACCGACATCGCGGAGAACGCTTTGCGTACGCCTGTGTTGTCGAACGGGATCGGTTTGGGGGTGGCTCCGTTATGGTCTGGGGAGGCATTGCCCACGGGATAAAATCACAGCTGATTATTGTTGCGGGCCAATATGACCGCAGTAAGGTATAGGGATGAGATCTTGCGTCCTGTTGCAGTCCCGCTTGTGCAACAACGTAATCTGATTCTGCAGCAGGACAATGCCCGACCACATGTTGCCCTAGTTTGTCAGGATTTCCTGGCAAACAATAACATCGAACCACTAGCATGGCCACCGTACAGTCCAGATTTGACCCCAATAGAGCACATGTGGGATGAGCTGGACAGAAGGGTTAGGAAGCGCCGAAATCCCCCCGCAACTCTCGCACAACTAAGGAATGCGTTGATCGATGAATGGAATAACATCCCGATGCGAACTGTCAATGCTTTGGTTAACTGTATCCAAAGGAGAATTAGGGCAGCAACGGCAGCAAGAGAGAGAGAGAGAGAGAGAGAGAGAGAGAGAGAGAGAGAGAGAGAGAGGGGGGGTGGGGTGGGGGGTGGGGTGGGAGGCACACCCGATATTGATTTTCAGTTTGATTTTGATTTCAAGATTTGGTGGGTAGCTACCAATGGACTTCAGTAACTCGAGACTTGTTGATCACAAACCAAAGAAATTTGGAACTTTTGTTCCATACATCTACCGTTTTGTAATCATAGTAAAATATTTAACAAACTTTTTCAAACTTGAATGAAATTTAGGAATAAAATTTACCCTGCGTTTCTTTTTCCTTTCAGTATAGTATAACTGGGATTTACATGGGTGTAAATTATTTTTCTTATTTCTGCTCAAACACATTGATTGTTGGTACTCGTTAGAACCGTTTGAATAGGCTTGTTTTCGTAATGCTTGCCTAAATATTGCCAGATAGCATCGCAAATCGGAAGACACACTGAGCTTTTATTATGCAACGGATAAATTACAGAACGTTTATTAAGCATAACGTCGCACGAAATTTTAATGCAAAATGTGGGCAATACTGAACGTTTAATGTAAAGCATGGGAATTTCAAAAAAAGGTAAGAGAAAAGTCCAGGGAGTGCCACAATCACAAACCGCAGCCCTTCCCAGACACCAAGAGGAAGAAGAAACAGACAAAACCAAACAAGCGCAAATCGAACAAACGTAGGGAAAGCACTAAGATTAGCTCTCTCTCTTCCCAAAGCGAGGTAATCGCAATGCTAAAAGGACTGAAAAACACAAGAACAAAATAACACAAGGTAAGACATAAAACAAATCGCCTCGTAGAGTAAACCACAAAGCAACAAAGAGTAAGACAAACACCGGGACCACCGCCTTAGAACGGTCAGTAGAATAAACCACGGGGGGTTTAAAGCACTGGGGTGGGAATGCAATACTTACTCAGTACTCACTGAACTGTACTACTTAGAGTTCAAGGGAGGGGCTCTCGTAGCTGATCATATTTTCCAGTTTAAGGCTAATTTCTATTTTTTCATATCATTTTCTGCAATAAATATATAATGCATAAACTAAATGCAAGCGAGCGGTGTTTTATTTCGTCAAGTGATCTTAAATACAACTCATTTCAAGTGCCGTGTGGCGGACATAAAACGTCCCCACATAATTCACTATAGTGCAAATGATATTTTCTTGTATTTGGGATTAAGCCCATTTTAGTAGTTCTTTGGAAAACATAGTTCTACACAGTTCAAGGACGCGTAGCTTTGCACCATGCAATGAAACACAAGATCCGACCCAATTAAAGCGAGTCTTCGTTTACAATAAATTGCTTTTTTTTTGTTTCGTTAAGCGTCTTTTTAAGTGTTATATGTGTTTGGCTTTCTCCACTTCTAAGCGGTAGATCCTTCCTTCCAAGAAAATTATTTTAAAATAGGAAAGTAGGAAAGTCATATATATGTTTATATTGTAGAAATGTTTTGGTTTATCACCGACATAAACATAAACTCAATGGCTGATTCATGACAATGGCTATATGTTGAAACGTGTCTACTAATGATAAACGGACTGGTCAATCCTATCATTTGCTACAAATAACCATCGTGAGGACTGGAGTATATTGAGCAGATGAGCGTGTGCAATTTGCTGCTGCGAAATTGTAAATTTGTTAGTCAATCGCTCTCTCTCTCTCTCTCTCTCTCTCTCTCTCTCTCTCTCTCTTTCACGTATGAACGTATGTGATTTTGTTTTCATATTACCGTTTTAACCTAAATGCTTTGACACGCCAACACCAAACCATATTTTCCCTAAAATTTGCAACTTAACTTGGCTACAAGGTAACGTATCTAAACAAGAGGCTGCTAAATGGTAAATGATGTAGCTCCTGATCAGACGCTGTTTTCTGTGGCGTTTTGTGTGTGTCTTCACTGTTTACTCAATGTATTGTCCGAATACTTGAGATAATTACCGATTTTGGTTTTCTTTCAGACAATATCGGTGGCAGTATCTGTCCTAACACTCAGTGCTATATCAATCGAAAGATACTTCGCAATTTGCCATCCGCTTTGGGTGCGGCTCAACACCACAATGATGTCAGTCTTCATCTTTCTCATTTGGATTTCGGCAGCCTTCATTGCTCTTCCGGAATTAATATTTCAACGTCTCCAAATGTCATATCCAAGTCACGTGACCAGCTACCTAAAGTACTGTAAGATGTCAATGCCATACGAACAACAGAAATATTACCAAATATTCTTGATGGTTATACTGTATGATTTTCCTATGTGTCTTATGTTCTTCGCCTACACGACAATATCTGTGCGTTTATGGAAGGCCACATTTTCGGGAGCCAAAGAAGAAAGATGTCTCACTTCAGGTACTGTACCGTATTAACCCTAAATATTCGGAAACATTAACGTCTCACTATACTTATTCTGTAGCTTAAATAAATTTAAATAAACGGCAAAAAGATTGCCTTTGGAAACAAAGAAACACTACAGATAAGAAAATAGGAGTCTCGGTTTTATTGAGACTCTTCCTAAGCAGTAATGAAGTTTGCAAATGCCTACTTGATAATGTGTCTTAACCTTTCATGCCTAGATACCAACAAGTACTTTTGCAAACAGTGTAGATCCAGATGAGTCGTTTCATAATGTCTCGTCAGGTTCTGTACTGTATGCCATTCTACTCTTTATTTACAACTGTCGCCCTTTAGGCAGCAATGGAT
The DNA here is from genome assembly GCA_964016985.1 of Anodontia alba. NCBI lineage: Eukaryota > Metazoa > Mollusca > Bivalvia > Lucinida > Lucinidae > Anodontia > Anodontia alba. The sequence continues at coordinate 43,887,535 of OZ024825.1, read as the reverse complement.
ATATCCAAATGCAGATATGGAAAAGTCTATGTAAGAGAATCAAAGTTGAAGAAGCTAATAAATACCGACTGAATGGCAAACATAGTAGACCATGATCAAATTCAACCTGCACTTCAAGCTAGTTCTAAAACATTTGTCGAGAAATGTCTGTCCGACTTTTATGCGTAAATGGGGCATGCCAATGTAAGACAATCTGAAGAAATCTGCAAAATGCTTTTGATTATATCCAAACTAGAATTTTCATTCATTGTAGCGATTTCAGTTCTCATCGAGAGCCATCATAATACTGGGACAATTTTCGGTTCTCATCGAGAACCATCATGAAACTTTGACGAAAATGTCACAGTCTGATGATGGCTCTCGATGAGAACCGAAACGGTCACAGTAAGTGAAAATTCTTCTTTGGATATTTTCAAAAGAATTCTTTGGATTAATGTGATATTCTATTTTGATTAACCTATTCAGTGATAATCTGAATGGCTTAGTTGCTGCTAGTGACGATGTAACCACCAGGAAAACATGACGTTAAAAATATCACCGTCGCAGATTAAATGCAAGGGTGTTGACCTATGTGAGACAGATCTACGTATGACTTAATAAACATGCCTAGCTTCACGTCTGAGACCTATAGAGAAGACCCTGATCGTATTCATAAGAACGATGTAAATACGACTTTGCATCCTGTTGGGTTCTGTATATAGGCAGCCATTCTTCTTTATTTTGTCAAGAAAACGTAATACTGCAGATTAGACATGAGTACCGTCTTTATTCTTTTGTGTCATATAGTATTTAGTAAACACCCTTCGTCTTGAACAACCAAGGCCCTTGCTAAGAGAAAACCTGCACAACAAAACATTACGGCTGGCTTAGATTTTAGGAGAGAAAGATGGCCGATTAGTCCGATGTTTAAATAGTTTTATTAAAAGCCATGTAGCAACGAAAAGTGTGGCATCACTAGTAAGCATATAAACATCAACAAAACGATTACACAAACATTTACAAAGGAGAAACTCCCGTGTTTTTAAACGGCACTATTCGGCCAGCAACAACAAATTAAACTAAATGAACATATTAGTTGTAAGATATGAAATGTTTTACCTTTTGAAGAGTAATTAAAAACTTTAGTAGTCGATATAATATTCGAAAAAAAAAAGGCTTGTCATGGCAGTTATTTGATCCTAAGACTAAATTTCAGTCTGTTTCAGATGGTTGGTGCCACACTATCAATGTCTCTGGTCGGGCTTATCGTGGTCCTATTTGTGGTTATCTTGTGATCCGGCTTCAAAACATCACTGAGCCCTTTGCTTTGCTGTGATAATATGTGGTTTTCTGTGGTGTTTCACAAACCAGAAAGAGGGCCTCTATGTAGTTCGTAGATATTCTTGTTATTTGGAGCTGTGTCAGAAATAAGGATGCGGTTTCGCGCGAATTAAATTGGTTCAAGCTCCACGGTAGTTGTTCTTCTGTTGCAGTTCTTTGTTTGTGCGCATTTTGTTTCACATGTAGCGTTTGTTTTGTCACAATTGGTTTCTCATCTCTCTTTCTTTGGTTCCTCGGGAAGACTGTGCGTCGTGACTGTCGCATTTTCTGACTATTTTTTACTTATACAGTCGACTCTCGTCATCTCAAATAAAATAACTCGAACAACCACATTTAACAAATATTATGTAATTGGACTCTTGAAGTAAGATATATATTGAAAGTATTGTGGAAGAGAGGAGAAATTGCTCCTTAGGAGCAATTTCTCCTTTTCCACAATATTGTTTTTTTACCTGTTAGATTTTCATGTTTAGGCAGGGACCAGATATTCACTTCGAGATAAGCGATTATTCGAGATAAGCGAGGTCGAGATAACGAGAGTCAACTGTATTTTAGCAAGCATCTCGTGTAATCTGGAAAGCCTACCTGATGTGATACGTGACAGAATATGGTGTGACAGTAGAAATAACTTTTGCACATTATCTTTAAATATTTCCCTATGTTCTTTTGTTATTATTATTTATTTCGCCGTCTTTTTGATGTCAAGACAGAAGCGACAATATGTATCAGATATGTAACGCTTTCAGTTACTACAGGTCAACCGTATGCAAACTAATATGCAGTAGATATTGAAAGATGTCGAACTTGCTTTTATTCTACGAGGCGATTTGTTGTATGTCTTTCCGTGTGTCATTTTGTTCTTGTGTTTTTTAGTCCTTTTAATATTGCGATTACCTCACTTGGGGAAGAGAGAGCTAATCTTAGTGCTTTTTGTACGTTTGTTCGGTTTGTGCTTGTTTAGATTTGTCGGTTTCCTCTTCCTCTTGGGGTCTGGGAAGGGCTGAGGTTTGTGATTGTGGCACTCCCTGGACTTCTCTCTTACCCTTTTTGCTCTTTTTTATACAAAGGACACGGATGTGAACATAGATTGACCAAAACTCTAGAACATATGAACCGCAGTGTAAAAAAATGTAATTTCTAAATGTGCGCAAAACGAAGACTCCAAACAGTCTGCATCCGCATAGTCTGATCATACAACCGGATCACAGTCTTCAATGTCTGCATGAAAGAGTATTGCATCCTTGGTAAATTCGCGTGCTGATCTGAATCTTTGCTTGGCGCAAGGTACGTTTTCAGACGTTGCGGCTAATATAGTGACCTCCAAATGCACCCGTCAGCCACTAGAATCTGTTCGTGCGGCGTAAATAATCACTGTTCTCTGAGGAGCTGTAGAACCTTCTCGGGACTGAGAGTCTGTTAAATACATTTTGCAAACAAAAATTGTCATGTATGACAATCTACTGTCGCATAGCGTGTGATTGATAACTAGCATTATATTCCTCAGGGAAACTGCAAACGTTTCCGCATTTATGCCACGGCATCTTTGAGCATTCTGTGCCGATAGATTATTCATGGCGACAACTAAAGCTGTTCCGCCAAACAGGCTTTGGTCGGCCCCACTGGAGTCCAACTGTTGGTTTTCATTTGCTTCAGAATTTCAGTTATTTCTTGCTGTCGAGCACTCATCGTTGTTTCATCCCTGTAATCAGTTGATAATTATGTTCTCGGAGATGTTGCACTAATTAATTAGAAACCCCTCACGCGGACTGACCAAATGTCTAGTGTATACCACGATAGAACTAAGGGAGAGGGTTATGGCCATGTAAATCAATTTTAATTTTAAGGCCCCCATCCCCCAGTAAAATGTTTACTGACCGTTCCAAAGCGATGCTTCTGCTGTGGTTTACTATTTCTGTCATTGTATGTCCTAATGATTTTTTTTTTCTTTCGGATAGCCATTTGGCGAATTTTTGGGAAAGAAACTGTCCTCTTGGCTTTCTGCTTGTAATGTTTTGATTGTGGTGCCGTTACTTTAAGTGCGTCTATGGGTGGCTTCGACGGAAGGTGTTAGATAATTGTGTCGATTCCTAATCATTGCCTACCTTTACGGAACAGTTTGATATATTAGCAGCAACATTCGACAATGTACCTTTGGACATGTGCGCCCAATGCACAGCGTTCTCTCAAGGCCCGGTTAATGGGTTAATGACAAGAAATGACAACAAGAAACAACATTTTTTCCAAACAAAGAACCAACAAACATCAACAATATGAACAGGAACTGCAACAGATATACTGCATTTCGACAGGTGGTTGTTGGGAGTGAGGCTTACGTCTGTTTGTGGACGTAACACTCTCTCCAATAAACCAGAAGCAGTTCTAGCCATACATAATCACTCGGTCTGCATAGACTCATCTCGGCTTGAATAGCTGAGGTCTGCATAGACGCTAACTCTATGGAATAAATAAAATGCTTTAGATTTCTTTGACAGCAGACATGAACGCTTCGCTATAGACTAAATACTTCGCAAAAGAAAACACATTGTAGAACCATGGCGATTACAACTAGACATACTAGGACAGACGATCTTTCTACGAGGGCGAGACAACAAAAAAGCAGCCTAACATTTCTGGGCGAAATCGATCTCTTCTTTTTCGATGTAATTGCCCTCTAGAATAATGCACTTGGATCAACGGTGTTCCAGTGCCATCAGCCCAGAACTGAAGAAGCCAGGGTTCTCGTCTCTGACCCACTCCTCAACTGCCGCCACGATTTATTCGTTGGACCGGAAATGATGTCCACGGATATCCTTTTTCAAGTTTGGGAATAGGAAATAGTCACTAGGAGCTAAGTCCGGAGAATAGGCGGGGTGCGGTATTAGCTTATACCAATTCCGCTCAACAGCATCCATTGCAATTTTGCAAGTGTGGATTCTCGCATTGTCCTGTTGGAGCAGAATCCCTTCGGAGAGTTTACCTCGGCGTTTTTCACTGATCACAGTTCTCAGTTGGTCGAGCAAATTTGCGTAATACGCAACTGTTATTGTACTTTTCTTTGCTAGAAAATCCAACATAATAACGCCTTGTGCATCCCAAAATACAGTTGCCATCACCTTGCCAGCAGAGGGTTGCGTTTTGAACTTTTTGGCCTCGGAGACCCCGGCCCTACACTCTGGCGACTTTGAGCTTTATTCTCCGGCTCATAATAATGGACCCAGGTCTCATCTACAGTCACCAGACGTGAAAGGAAACCATCTTCCTTTGACCTAAACCGCTTCAACAATGCGCCGTATACTGATGCCCTGGTTGCCAATTGCTCGTCGCTAAGGGATTTTGGGACCCAACGGGCTGTTAGCTTGTGCATACCCAAGCGATCATTTACAGTTGTTGAAACGCTACCATGTGAAATGTGTAATGCATTCGCTATTTCTTCCACCTTAATTCGCCTATCAGAGTACACCAGATCCCGTACTTTGTTACACATTTCTTCATCGGTGGCATCTGATGGGCGTCCAGACCTGGTTTCGTCTTCTAAAGACGTTCTACTGCGTTTGAATTCCCCAACCCAGAATATAACTTGTGCATACGATGGTGCAGAAGACCTCTAAACATTGGTCAACTCGCAATGTGTTTCCTGACCTGTTTTCCCTTTCAAATACAAGTACCGAATTACAGCACGGTACTCAACTTTTGACGAAAAGCGTACTTTTGCATCGCTAGCCATATTTGACATTCAATATCCTATGAGTGAATGACACGATAAGGGTGCAATTTTGCACTCAGGCCTAAAACATGTATTGAAACAAGGCATGAAAATCTTGGGTGTCTTGGGCAATTGGGAATGGGATAGGCTGGTTACTTATTGACTTGCTCTCGTAGAATATCGATCAGTTATTTTATTTATTTATTTATTTATTTATTTATTATTATTATTATTTTTTTTTTTTTTAACTTTAACGAACCGGCGAACTCTCTTAAAATAAGTCCTCATGGGTGCGCGCCATGCGAGAAAGTCCTTTCGAGGATGTAAGCATTGTGCGAATTCACATCATCCTGCGTACGCGCAAGATCTTATCTGGGCCTTTGGTCTCAATTAACACATTTTATAGTTTCCAATGATTCTGGTAGCAGATGGATCAGACTGCGCGGATGTGCATGCTGATCTTGGCCTTCGCTGTCCGCGTATGCCCGGATACACGTTTTAGTATGGCGCGGCCCGTATAGTGTAGATGTTAAATGGCATACTGTATTCCTAGCGGTAGACCCAATCAAAGCTAACAAGTTTGCTGCATATTTTAACTACACGAGGGTGGGTCGGGCCACACTCAATGATGGCGCAATCCAAAACATTTTATAGAAGGCTTTGGCTTGACCTTGCTCAACAGTTATCTAACAAAGCTTGTTTTGCTCTGACTTTAATTTGTAGTCATGCCTTCATCTGTGTTTCGTCATTGAGCTAAAAAGATGCTGTATATAATTTCTATGTTGATCCACTGAATAGGGAAATCCCTATTTTAGCCATTGTAAATATGTCGGTTTTAGTTCCTGGAATTGTATCAGAAGAAAAAGGCGATGCGCCAGTGACACCAGATTTAAACCCACCAAAAGCGTTTGAGAAGCAAGATGTTCAGGTAGTCCCTATCGGAAAATTCACACATTAAAATTTAAATGAAATTAGAGCTTCAATTAGAAAACATTAGCAAGAAGTACACAGTCAGTCACCATCGGGAAACTCACACTTTGTCTATACAATTTAATTTCAAGCTAAATATCATCGGGATGAAAGCTAAAGGAATAACATTCAAGACGATAAAAGATATTGTATGCGATCCTCTAAGTCATCACTGGGAGCGTTTTGGATAACCAGTGATCAAATATATCTTCAGATGGGCAGTAATCTGATAAATCTGCAGAGAACGCAAATGCTGGTCTGATTCTTTACTTGGCGTCCATATCAGGTAATTGAAGAGGGCAGCAAAATTGTCAGCCCTTCTACCGTTAACCACTAATACAATTTCAACAACCCTCCGGTTCTGCTGGAATCACTTTGTGATAGAAATTTAGGGGAGCAAACTGTTAGTTATAGACAAGCGGTATACATTATATACGCCATCTGTGCTACGGTTAATAATAATGACTAAACTGGCTTTCTTTTTAACAAAAGAATATTTCGGCCTCTTAATCTTAGTTTGACTATTCATATCGAAACATTGACTTTTGTCCACTACATTTGCGTGTTTTATATACGAAGGACATAATGTATAAACCAATCTCCAGTCTCCTGAGGATGTCTGTGAGACTCTCATTAATTATTTGTTCGCTTGACAGTCGTAATTATCGTCCCTACAGAAAGTTCAGTATGAGACACAGCATGGGGAAAATGCATCTGCGGGTCATATGCTTACTGGTTGGAGACAATTCAGCATCACGAAAACATACCTATCTAATTTTTACCTCCTTAAACCCCCTTTTTATATAATACAACTGGGGTTAACATGGGAATACATTATTTTTCTTATTTCTACTGAAACACATAGAGTATGGGTACTCGCTAAAACCGCTTTGGTGAGGCGGTTCCAACGAGTACCCACAATCTATGTTTTGAGTAGAAATATGAAAAATATCAGAATTTTTTATCTGAAAACTGTCCGCTTTTAGTGGTGAAATTTTCAATATATTTGAAAAGGTATGTTTTCTCGAATGGAATGCGATTCCGTGCATTCGGATAATGCCTTCGCTGTCAGGCTACAAAGTAATTGAATATTGTTAAATAAACCAGCAATCAATGGACAGCACAGATACTGAGCAGATTGCATGGCTGCATAGGGTGAATCGAACCTTTGCTGTCTGCATATGTCCTAAATAATCTTTCTGTATTACGTGTTACCGCCTGAGGATATAAGAAACAACCTTATGCCACTATGCATCTGAGGTAAGATGCAAACGGCTGTCAGGCCAAAGTTCGTGTAGACATACCGTCTGAACTTCATATAGTGCTTAGTGGGCATATCCGTCTGATTTTGCGTAGGCACAATTTGGTCTGAGACATATTCCTTAATACATTCAAATTCGCTGATGTCGTCTGAGACACATGTCATACTATATTCTCGGTTTACAGCAACTGTAGCTAATGCAGATAAGTGGATTTCCATTCCTTATTCGGTTAATTGTACCTCGTCATAATACACAATCAAACATGAAACATATTTTGCCACGACAAAAAAACACGTATCTTCTGACGTATGCAGTCTGAACAGAGTCTTCAGTGTCCGCATGAAGAAACGTTGCACCCCGGATTATCCAAAATACGTAAAGATTATGATCGTATTGCACGGTTCCGCAGGCTGATGTAGATCTTAGCTGTGCGCACATGTCCAAAGGTACGTTTTCTGACGCTGCAACTCTTTTGATGATTGCTCTTATTCAATTATGCAGTCAGTTAGAATGAACTATCCAAATAATGATTAGTGCGGTGCCCTGACCTAAACTAAAGACTATCACCGAGTGTTGCAGATATGTAGCTACGAGCATCAAAGACCTTGCCCTGGCTGCACACAGACACAGCCTAATCTAGATTGTCTTGTTATTTTACCTAAAGCATTAAAAGGTCTAGATACACTTAGTGTAAATTCCTGCCAGATTTCTAGCACACCAAAGCCATTTCAGTAATGTTCTCTTAAGGATCGAAGTCACTCCATTAAAGAGCTACTTCTTTCCATTTAGAGTAGTTCTTGTTTCACAAATGTGGCAAAACAATTTTAACTCCACTGAAGCGAATCCGTCCCCCCCTTGATTGCGCCATGAACACAGCGGACCCCACCCACCGTTATGCAACCGAGGAGAGCAACAAATTGTTACATGAAAAATTGATTGGGTTAACCTATAAGCATGTAGTATGTCGCATAAAATTTCCCTATATCCTAGTTATTGAATGGTATATTTAACTGGTTTGCTCTGAAACATCAGTTTTATCTTTCTTATGGGCAAACTGCTGATAAGATAGATTGACATAAGTCTATTGAATAAACTATGACTGCATAAACTGCAGTACATGTACCCATACAATTAAATGAAACTAACCTTTGCTACCTGATAGTGAAATAGCAACCAGCCTTTATAATAATGCTATTATAATGGTTTTATTTTAGTGGATGTATTAAACAGAATCACTGGAGACTGAAGCTAGTCTACTAATAGGTTAATAAGAATACGTCCCTCTTTAATTGCAAAACAGCGATTCGGTTCTCAGACTGAAACTGTTTTAGAAGTTTGGCACATGGCTAACAATGTCTGCGGTCAGGTCCATTGTAGCTCTATTTTTTCTCTTTTTTTTTTTTTTTTGGTTTCTTGTGTTTTGGCTTCAGGGCCCAGTTCTTTAAAACTAACGATGTCGTTAGTTAACGTATCGTTCAAACTTTGATCATTAAATATGGCATATATGCTAATATTTTTGCTGAAAAAATGTGAGTAGCTTTTGCAAATGCAAAAGCTACTCACATTGTTTTTCAGCAAAAATACATGTGAATTAGATATTGTACTTACTAGAAAAATTAACATTTTTGCCACTAACGAGCTCGTTAAGCGAACGATGCTTTGAAGAACTGGGCCCAGATCGCTTTTTAGTTTTTCGTTTTGTTTCGTCATAATATTTGAGATTATATGTATTACACTGTGGTGTTTTACTAATGATGTAGAGGACCCCTAAGCGGACTGAACATATGTTTGAATTTGGAGCTGTATCAGAATAAAGGCTGAGGTTTTTTGCGCAAAAACTGGTGCTCCAAGAATTTTTTTTCTGCTTACCGTTCAAAGGCGGTTCCTCTGTTGCGTTCTTTGTTCCTACGTCCGTGGTTCTTTACGTGTTATTTTTTTGTCACTGTTTCCCCTTGCTTCTTCTTTCGGTGCCTCGGAAAGGCTGTGTTTCGTGATTTTAGGATTTTCTTGGTATCTTCACTTGTATTTTACCAACAACTCTCCTGAGCCTGTACAGTAAGTCACTACAAACTCGGTTTCCCATACGCTTTGTTAAATATGTTTTTCAACACAATATATTGAGAAATTAAGTTATTGATTTTACGATAAATATGAATAAATGTTGTACGTGTCACAAACGTTTTCCTCGGAATATAAAACAAAATACTATTTGCATTGATCAGAAGAATCGGTTGCTGTAATTTTCTTTTGTCTTCGTTTCTTATCAATGTTTTGATAGATTTGTAAACAAAATCGGTCAAAAAGTAACAGCAATATCTTTATTCATGTTATAGACTGTTTGTTAATAAAAATACTTGCAATTGCAGTTTTTGTTCAGTTCAGCTACTTACCTCGTTAACAATGTATTTTTGTGAGCGTAAAGACATTAGGGCAAACTGAATGTCCGTTCGGTTGTCCAGTTTTAATTTGCCTATATAAACCCAGCAGACACAGAACATTGCCAAAATGTCACCGCAGTGCATTCCCCATCATCGTCTACTAAATACCAATTGCATTGCATAGAAAAAAATGAAACACTAACGTTGCTATAGGAACATTTTATTATATATATATATATATATATATATATATATATATATATATATATATATGTGCATAATCTAAATATATGTTGTACGTTTTTTTAGGCAGAAGACTGCAGCGATGTCAGACTTCAAGACCACCAACACAAGTTCAGACCAGACGAAAAGCGGCCAAGATGCTCATGACAATTGTTGTACTATTTGCCATTTGTTATCTACCGGTACACATATTAAACATTTTAAAGTAAGTTTACAATACGGAGATGAGATTTGGGTAACCTTTTTCCTTGAGAAAGTCCGTAAAATAGCCAGATGTATGTAATAGGAACAAATTGATAGAACTAATTATGTTACAATACTTATAGCAACTTATAATTAGAATTTAGAGCGAGGCTTTAGTATTCTAGTGTCTTGGACAATAGAGTGCTAGGGGACGTATGTTGCCCTTCATTGCTTCCAAATGCAGTGGCTCAATCAGAGAGATGTTAGAAAAAGAAGGCAGTTAATACCATTTTGATGTTGTTAGCACTTACCACAAGCTTGCACAATGTGGGACACATCATAATCAGCACCCACTCTGAGACCTTCAGCCATCACTGTTGCGATGAAAGCAAAAAAGGTAAGAGAAAAGTCAATGAGTGCCACAATCACAAACCGCAGCCCTTCCCAGACCCCAAGAGGAAGAGGAAACCGACAAATCTAAACAAGCACAAACCGAACAAACGTACGAAAAGCACTAAGATTAGCTCTCTCTTCCCCAAGTGAGGTAATCGCAATACTAAAAGGACTGAAAAACACAAAACAAAATGACACACGGAAAGACATACAACAAATCGCCTCGTAGAATAAACGACAAAGAAACAAAGAGTAAGACTAACACCAGGACCACCGCCTTATAACGGTCATTAGAGCAAACCACCGGGGGGTTTAAAGCACTTTTACAGCTAGCTAACTTCACCCTGGGTCCCGATGCTACCCTTAAAACAGAAATACATAAAAAAATCGGTTCGCATAAAGGCTCCCAACTCAATCAATGCATCAAAGCGAAAACATAAAAATCAAATTAATCACTATAATTAACAAAGACGAGTACTCATGGCTAATTCTACTGTATGCCAGCGTAAATGAAAACCAATAGCTGAACCACGGCCGGCCAAGCCAAAGATATATTGTCAGGCACCAACCCACTGGTTAAAGTTTTACGAAGAGGCCGTCATTGAGTCTGAGGCCCGAACCGCCGTCGTGCAATTAAAGAGTGAAGCATAGCCATCAACAATGATTGGGTTGACAACTAGGCATGAAGTCTGCCGCATAATATCCAGGCTATAGCCAATTCTTTTATAACGGTTAATAAGTTTTCTGAATTGCTCCGAAAAGTTAGATTTACCTACAATTTTTCTAAATCTGTACTATAAGTCACCGTAAAATTCGGGTTCCGATATACCTTGTTGCAGAAGTGTTTTCAGACTGACGCTATATTTTTCTAACAAGGCACTGTGTCTGCGATAAATTTTCGAAAACGCCTTACGAAGTTTAAATAACGATAGCCCTGCCTAAGAAGTTTGGCTGTAAGGGCTTTATTACGGTAGTTGAAGTCATTAATATTTGAAGAAGCTCTGGCGAATCTTATAAGTTGAGATATGTATACCCCATATGAGGTACGCGGGGGACATCGCCATCCAGAAAAAGGAAATTGACTATATCAAAATCAAAATCGTCCCGTTTATCATAAATTTTGGTGGAAACTGTACCATTAGATATACATAGATTCAAATCCAAAAAAGGTGCCTCGGTATCGGAAGACTTTGCTCTATTTAATTGGAGTTCTGTAGGGTATATCCGGTCCACCATTTGGTCAAAGTAAATATTGTCAATATTTAATAAATCGTCAAGGTATCTTGAAGTTGAATTGAAAACCTCATAAATGTCAGCCTGATTTTCACGTGAGAGAGACTTCATGAAATCTCTCCCATAACAAAAAAGAAACAAATCTGCAACAAGAGGAGCACAATTAGTTCCCATCAGATTTATCTAAATAAATAAAACTACCGTAATTACTCTAAACATTTGAATAAATAGACCCAAGGAAATAGAGTAGATCCATATCAAACAATTTGATTTGTCTTTCCCTCACATTATATTAAACACCTCATGTAGTTAACTGGAATTTATTTCGGAGATTAAGGATGATACGGATAAGGAGTTCTGATTTTCGGATAGTAAGGAACAATACGGTACCTCTTCATACCTTTCCGGTCATAACCCGCACCCGCTTTGCAGTCCTACTAAGTTCATGGTAACTACATTTGAGCCACAGCACAAGAAAACGTACCTTCTGACATATGCGCCCAAGTATGACTCAAATTAGCCTACGCATTCGCGCAGTCTGATCAGAGTACTCATTGTCTACATGAAGATATGCTGCATCATTCGCTATCCAAAATGTGCCCATTGAAGGTTTTGATCAGACTGCGTAAATACGCAGGCTGATCAGAAACTTCGCTGTGCGCATACGGCCGAAGGTACTTCTCTGATGTCGCGGCTCATTTCTCCACCCCCCCCCCCCCCGCCCCGCCCCTCTCTCTCTCTCTCTCTCTCTCTCTCTTATAGGTGTTTTGTTGTCATGAATGCATTTTAATGATTATTGATTCCTTTCTCAGTTTAATGTATTTTTATATATCATGCACATGCCTGTTTCTTTACGCTTGTATTGTTTGTGTATTTGTTGCTAAAGACGGCCCCAAGGAAGACTGGATACCAGCCAATTGGTTTACCCTCTCAAAATAAAGAACTTACTTACTTACTTACTTACCTACTTACTTCCTCTTGTTTTTCAGATATAATGGTAACCTTCAACAGTGGGACGATGTGTCAGTTACAACATATGCTCTAATATCTCACGGTCTTTGTTATTTAAACAGTGCCATGAATCCGCTTATATACAACTTTATGAGTGGTGAGTGAGTCAGGTTTAAGTCAGATGTACAACTATTTAATATTACGTTACTATACCTATTTTAAATGTATACTTTAAAGTCATCGGTTTAGATAAGCTTCTTTATGGCCACCATATACAGATATTTGTCTTATATCTTACGGGTGTTAATATAATGAGTACTGCTATATAAGTTTCGTGGAGAAATAAGAAACAATCGAGAGCTATTTTAGTATTTAAACTTTCTTAGTAAAACGAGTTTTGGTGATTAAGTACATAGAGGTACACTAAAGAAGATTGCTACAAGAAACGAAGACATTGAAAAAACATGGTTTAAAAACTGCAGGGTCCTGCAATCCAAAAATAATGTAGACCCTCCAAAAACCCCACTCTGAGTCATTTCGGAACGTGGGGGTACATATAACATAGACTTATTCTGGTAATGTAGTGAACGTCAAACTGTCAACGGTATCACTCAAGTTTCTTTGTTGTGATTAAAACGCAAAACATACTGTTATTGCTGTTTTGATTAGACGTTTCATTTGCGTTGTTGTGCAGTGTACAATACTTAAAACACGAGCTTGTTTAAGGCATACTTATTTATTTATCAGCTCAGTAGTTCATTTAGAAATGCTTCTCGTCTTGCACAAGACAGTAGATTACTTTGGACACCTAGGCGTCCATATATGCATAAAACTTGCGTAGAGCCTCACATGAACACAGGTATAATAATTCAACGGTTTTGTAAGTCAAAGATCGAGTGCAGCAGGTAATCGATTACATGACCAATATTTTACGTTATGTGGTCTTTGTTCTGTTCTGTGTACGCCAATATTCGCCCATTACGTAGTGGCCTACATTGCTTGGGAATTTTCTTTTTTTTAAGCTAGCTGTTTTTTTTGTTTTTTTTTTTTTGTTTTTTTTTAGCTGTTTCTTTAAGCAATTTTAAAACACAAAACTATATCAACGACGGTGCTTAGCGATCACAATTTAAGTAAGGATACCCAAGAAATGCCACACCAAGGAAGCACAGCCTTCCTCAGGCACCGAAGAAGTGTTGAGGAACATACAATGACAAAACAAACGCAACATATTAAACCACTGATGCACGAACAATTAAAAATTGCGACAGGGAAACCGCCTTGGAACGTTTTGTAGACAAAAAAAAAAAAAAAAAAAAAAAAACACACACACACACACACACAAAAAAAAAAACAATACTATTTTAGGGTATGCAGTGGGTGGATGGCATTTAACCGGAATTACTCGCGCTTAATCTCGCCTGAATTCTGATGCAGCTTCAAATTGCAAACATGTGTTCGGTCCGATAGGAGTTCTCGACTTAAACCTTATAGTGAAACATAACACTGAAACAAATATTATCACAAACACTATTGTGAAAAAAAAAAAGATTAACAGCAATCTGAAACCAGTACACAAGAAAACCAAAGAATGTCCCACAAAGGACCAATACAAAGTCATGCGCCAACCTTCTGAAACAGATTGAGGAACATACAATGACAAAACAAACGCAACATATTAAACCACCGACGCACGAACAATTAAAAATTGCGACAGGGAAACCGCCTTGGAACGTTTTGTAGACAAAAAAAAAAAAAAAAAAAAAAAAAAAAACACACACACAAAAAAAAAAAAAAAAAAAAAAACAATACTATTTTAGGGTATGCAGTGGGTGGATGGCATTTAACCGGAATTACTCGCGCTTAATCTCGCCTGAATTCTGATGCAGCTTCAAATTGCAAACATGTGTTCGGTCCTATAGGAGTTCTCGACTTAAACCTTATAGTGAAACATAACACTGAAACAAATATTATCACAAACACTATTGTGAAAAAAAAAAAGATTAACAGCAATCTGAAACCAGTACACAAGAAAACCAAAGAATGTCCCACAAAGGACCAATACAAAGTCATGCGCCAACCTTCTGAAACTGATTGAGGAGAAAACCGTCATTTAGTCTGAGCATCGACTCACTGTCGTGCAATTTAAGAGGCAAATGACGTTATCAGCATAATTGTGTTGTCAATATTGTATGAAGTTTGCCACATAGTATCCATGTTTGTAATCTATCGCTTTGAAGCAAGTGACATTTTTTTAAATTGTTTTGAAAATCTATTTTGCCAGCAATCTTCCTGAATTTATAAACTAAGTCATCATCAAGTTCTGACAGACCGTCTTCGAGACATAGTATTTGGACAATAAGTCAGAATGACGTAAATGAAACCTGAATAATGTTCTATGTAGTTTATGAAAACAGTACCCCTGCTTAAGAAGTCTAGGAAATACATTTTATTTCGATTATTAAAGGCACTGGCTTGACCAGATGCTCTAGAAAAAACGAATTTTCTGAGAATAAATACGTCATGAATGTAACACGTATTTTATCGCCATCCAAAAAGGGACAGTTTACAAGATAGAAAATATAATCGGAGTTACTAAGAGAATGCCATAACCACGAAGTACAGCCTACCCGAGGCACCAAAATAGGGCAGATGAGGAACGAACAATAAAGCACAAAACGCCGTATATGAAACCACAAACGCAGGAACTGAGAAGAACTACAACTGAGGAACAGCCTTGGAGCACAACTATTGGCCGGGATGAAATAGAGGGTCTTAAACCAGTTTTACTCGTGCGAAACTTCACCTTAATTCTGACGAAGCTCATAATTTCAAATATATTTTATACAGGCTTTGTTGCTTTGTGGTTTATTCTACGAGGCGATTTTTTTTGTCTTACCTTGTGTCATTTTGTTCTTGTGTTTTTCAGTCCTTTTAGCATTGCGCTTACCTCGCTTGGGGAAGAGAGAGCTAATCTTAGTGCTTTTTGTACGTTTGTTCGATTTGTTCTTGTTTGGATTTGTTGGTTTCTTCTTCTTCTTGGTGTCTGGGAAGGGCTGCGGTTTGTGATTGTGGCATTCCCTGGACTTTTCTCTTACCTTTTTTTGCATTTGTTTGTCGCATTATATATTTAATTGTCATCTTTCCTATGCCACTATTTTTTCGTGTTGTTCAACTTTGAAATTTGATAGAATTTCCTTGTAAATATCGACCAGTTCTGACGCAAAGTTGGCAGGCAGCTACCTTCTATGGAATTAAAAAATTTTTTTTTTTTTCTTTTAATTAACGGTGTTTTATATTTTAATTAATGCAGCACTTGTATTTCTAACTTTATTAGAAACCTTATATAAATTTATAAATCATTCAAAGGTTGAGTTATTAGTATGCTTTCAGAGATACCGCATTTTCCTTACGTATTCGGACTAATATACCTGAGCAAACAGTATATACCCAATAAGACGCCCAGAATATATCGTCTGATTAGGGACTACACTGTTTACTATTCATTCAACAATTTTAATTAGATCAACACGTTTTTCATTGGCGATGTTAAAATTTAGAACAAGTTATTTAAAAACGGTAAAGAGTGTCGATGTCAAATATTAAGGGCTAATACAGAAGTGTATGTCACATATGTAGTATCTGATCAGTCTGTGTTGCGCATATTGATCTGACAGATCTGGGTAATTTGTTTCTGCATTATAACTAGTGGGAAACTTACATCTCGCTAACAAGTCCATGCAATGGACAATCCCATGTTGCCCTATGATATGTAGCAAAACAAAACGGGATATGTCGTTTCTAATGAGTATCACATCATGTGTTTTCGAAGAGAAATAATCATATTTATATACATGTATACATGTATCAATCTCTGATATCTGGGCTATATGTACATTTAGAGCCGACAAATATGTCTAAATTGTCATCACCAAAACATGACTTGATAATTTTGACCCCTTTAAACCCCACTTTTATATAGTAAAACTGGGGTTTACAGGGGTATATATTATTTTTCTTATTTCGGCTCAAAAAAAACAGATTGTGGTACTAGTTAGAACCGCCTCGGCGAGGCGGTTCTAACGAGTACCCATAATCTATATTTTGAGCAGAAATATGAAAAATATGTCAGTTTTTTTATTTGAAAATTTTTCAGTTTTTGGAGGTGAAATTTTCTATATATTTGAATATGTGTGTTTTCGTAATGTTTGGAATGAATTTGCTTTTAAGGGGAGCAACTTCCTTCCTTTAAGAGGAGGCAAATTTTTAAAAGCTGATTTGTATACAGGAAGCCAACGAGAAGTTACACGAGTTGGAATTTCTTTCAGAATGGATAAAAATCTAACAAACATCTCTCTTTACTTTTGTGCTGCACATCCCTACAAGGTCATGAGGGTGTTTGTCTTCCGTTGTTGCGTTCCATAGTAAAAAATAACACCGTAAACGGACAATGTAGTCGCCGATAAGATTGCGGATGCTCAGGCTCATCACGAGAACATGCTTTTATAATTTTGACATCTTAAACTTCGCTTTTATGTAGTAAAGCTGTGGTTTACATGGGTATACATTACTTTTCTTATTTCTGCTCAAAACATAGATTGTGGGTACTCGTTAGAACTGCCTTGTTGAGGCGGTTATTAACGAGTATACGCAATCTATGTTTTGAGCGGAAATATGAAAAATGTCAGAATTTTTTATCTGAAAATTTTCATTTTTTGGTGGTAAAATTTTCAGTATATTTGTATAGGCATGTTTTTGTAATGGATCTGGTGTTCACTGTCCACTTGTGTCCCGACGGTACACTTTGATTGAGTATTCAAAACATATGTTCGTGTAGAGATATCTGAAAGTAATGCCATTATTTTGGTTTAAAAGTTATCTCATGTAGACCTCTGGCTAAGAAATGTTCATTTTATATTGTTGCATTTACCCATTTATGTCGAGTGGGTTTTTACCACAACTCTTTGGGCCTGTCTTTTTCCAATAGCAGGGTGATTTTTTTAATTATTATTATTTTTTTTTTATTATTATTTATCTATTTATTTATTTTGTTGTTGTTTTGTTATTATAATTGTAGTGTTTGATAGAAATTATAGCATGTCATTTAAACAATGTAGACCTTGATCAGACACCGGATCTGGGCCTGCACTGTTTGCCAATTACCCTTTTGGGGTTCTCCGGTCTAAAATGGATTAAAGCATTTGAGAATCATCTGCATTTTTATATTTTAGGTAAATTCCGACAGGAATTCAGAGCTGCCTTTCTTGCCTGTAGATGCGCCTGCCGCGAGACCGACAAAGGACCTATAACGCTGTATAACTTTCGAGTGAACCGAAGCGCCATGACACGGTCGGATCGTTACACGACAAATAATACACTTTCTTCACGACAGGGCTGGTTGGGACAAACTACCAGCTCCAACAAAAAGACTCTGTTATAGTATATTCTATCCGCAGTTGGTAGATTCTGTAGTCAGTTCATTGTTGGCATCTACCGTTCAGTTTAATCCTCACAGCTCTGTAGACCAAAACACATACTTTTGCAAACGGTGTAGATCCAGACGAGACGGTTTGTAATAAACCGCCTCATTAGGTTTGTAATAAACCGCCTCATTAGGAGCTACATTGTTTGCCGTTTTGTTCATGATTTATGATCCTATTTGTAATAATGGGTATGTTCAGACTCAAAGATGGAAGAGTCCACTTCATAAACTCAGGGTTAACAGGTTAAATATTGCCATGGAGTATATCTTAGTACAAACACCAATATCATATCCAGGTCAAATATTTATCTTGAAGTTCTTTATTTGTAAACTTAAGGCTCATTGATAAAGGAGTATAACTGTTACAATGTAGATAAGGCGCCTGGACCTTCAAAATATTCAAAACTCTGATTTTCAGGGGTTGATGAACTCATCAACTTGTTGTCCAGAATATATTTTAGTTGATAACTGTCCAATAGAAATTTGCATAAGATATATTTGTCTCTTATAAAACTAATTGACCGATTATTTCTTTCCATTACAAAAAATAAAAATGCTGGATATCAGTGATTTGTGTCCGATTTTTGTGTCTTGTATATTTAGTTAATATATTGAAATAGTGTGTTACAGAGAAATAATTTTTGAAATCACTAAAATGGCAAATCTTACCACAGGTCATTCTCGAGTGAAGTATTTCGATTATTACTTGAGAGTAATAGACACAAATGCTACCATTATTACGGATGTTTAATAAAGGAACTTTGCAAGTTTTACGTAATGAAATATTTTTAAAAAGAACGTAAGCGACCTTGATATCAAACACAAGGAAAGAAAACAATCTTTAGGTTTATTGCTTCAGCATATTATAGATTCACAAGACCAAAATCTTCATGACTCACTTGAGTCACTGTACTAAGATTTCAGCAGTACGACTCATAATTCGTTCATTATTATGACAAATATTGGCACTCTTGCCAAAGCATGTGGGTTATGCATTTTAGAGCACGCCTTCAAATGCATGGCAATAACATAAACAACAAAATTGAAAGCCATAATCAGAAGATGAAACATTATTTGTCAGAACACATGCATTTACATGAATCTGTTTCAAATTTGGCGTTATTTATAGACGAGGCGTTTACGAAAACTCAAACACGAGGCTTAGCAACCTAAAACCCCGAAGTTGACTACTGGAATACTGACACAGAGTTTATACAGTTCTCTTTGTTGTGCCACGCCAAGGCATTTGGAATTGTTAGCAATGAGTATAAAAAATACAAGTCTACAAAGTCTGACGACTGGCAATAGGGTTTGCCGCAATAAATACATTCCTGTTTTTGAACTCTTATACGCTACATCAAAATGATAGCAAATTATATTGTAAGTTTCAAAATAGTAGGACTTGACACATATCGTGCAAAAAAGTGTCGCAGATGATTTGCATAAATGTCAAGTAAGACAGTACTTCATGCGAATCTTGTCGGAAATAATTTGTATGAAACGTTCAGTCCCACATTCTTGGAAAGTACGGAAAGACATGTCATTTGTTGTCCGCTAAATGTCATCGGCGTACTAAGGGTTAAGGTGTGCCTGTTATTATGAAGGAGGGAGTGAATAGAAAACAATGTATTAAAATAAAAGCACTGATGGGAGCGGTAGCTTGAAATCCTATAGGCCTCTAGAACTGATTTGAAATTACGATGAAATTAAATAAAAAACAAGGGACATACATGTTCTTTTGGTGTTGAGTAGGACCCCGACTCACCCTCTACTCTAACGCTGTAGATTCGATTCACCATTACGAAAACAAGTCTATTCAAATATACTGAAAATTTCACCGCTAAAAAATTTTCATATAAAAATTCGGATATTTTTCATATTTCTGCTCAAAACATAGATTGTAGGTACTCGTTAGAACCGCATCGGCGAGGCGGTTCTAACAAGTACCCACAATCTATGTTTTTGAGCAGAAATAAGAAAAAATACTTGATACCCCTATAAACGCCAATTGTAATATATAAAAGCGGGGTTTATGGGGGTCATCATTACATAGGCTTGTTTTCGATTCGCTTTACTCGAGTATTTATATTCGTCCGCAGATATTGTACTCTGCATGGTTTAAATCATATTTTTCCAGACGTTTGAAGTTTTCTTTAACTTTATTATTTATTCGCTATTTATAAGCATCAGAGTGTATAAGACTAATATGTTTGAATGCAATATTTAGTGTTATCAGCGTTAATATGGTAATATTTATTAGGTGGTTATTAAGTTCGTAGTAATAGGAAAACAGATCGTCGAAATGCGGTATGTTAAATCTGGTGGCTCTTTGGCAACCGCCCCCACCCCCCTCCCCCCCCCCCCCCCCCCCCCAAAAAAAAAAAAAAAAAAAAAAAAAAAAAACATAGCCAATATATTAGGTTCTCGAGGCAAGATAATAGTTAATAGTGGACCTGATGTTTACAGTTTTACCTTAAACAGTTGAATAGTCAGATCTGAGCAAACAGTACAGATCACAATAGATTAAACTGCTCAGTGTCTACACTGTTTTCAATTCCTTCAGAACATTTTAACATAAGGTTATAATAGTACTTGCTTAAATTTCAGAAACATATTAAGATGTCCGAATGCTGAAAATACATATCAGGACTATAATTGACCAGTATGGTAGACTTAAATTAGACACAGATGAACACTGCGTATGATTAGTCTGCTCTGCTTGTCACTCATCCATTTTAGATACGCTGCTTGTAAACAAATGTGCTTGTTCAGACCTATATGAGTCATCATGATATAATTTGGTTCAAAATTACGGAAATTATCATACATTATTTTCTCCGTGCGGACAGCGTATCTTCAGATTTGCGTTTATTAATGAGTCAAAATTTGTTTCGTGAATCGACTGCCGCGTGTATTTTCTCTCATTACATTTAATTGGTATTGTTTGTCAATGCATCTGGTACTTAAGATTTATATCTTTCACCGTTTTCTTGAAATACATTTATTATTGTTTTTATTCCATTAATCACTTGTTATCAAACAGCAGATGTAGTCAAATCTGACTTCATAATTTGCCAAACCATTTAATCAGATCCATTTTTCCTCTAGAGGAAAAGCCAAAATCTCATGCAGAATATTATCTGGACTAGCATGTCTTATTGTTATAAGGAATCTGTAGTTTTTATTCTGTAAAATCCAATTACAAAGCACTTTTTGGAATTCGGGTAATCTCAAAAGGTTCTCCAGTCCTTTCTTACTTCGTCATTCTTCGCATATATTCATATGTTCACCACAGTCGGTCGTATTCATATTCACACTCTGACAATCTAGAGCCAGTCTTACAGAAAACAAAATATGTTAAAAGACATTTACACTTTTGTGGTGCACCTATCTCACTTTTAGTAACACTATAATTCTTTGGCAGGTTATAGAAGGAAATATTCATGTTTTAATAAAGGTTTTCTGAGCATTTTTCTTAGAAGTATTTACACCAGCATCTCGTCATACAATGATCAGCATCAGAGATATTAAGTTAGACTCATTTTTATTAGCTATATATCTGTGCATTATATTGAGTTTTTTTTTTTTTTTTTTTTTTTTTTTTTTTTGTGTCATTGTTTGTGTACGTTCAGAAACTGTATTACAAAATATCGAGAGATTCGGATGTATTCACCGTGCTATCCTTTATACTATACATATTATATCGTATTATATAGATTCCCATTTTTGCTTGGCAACCATGTCTAAATCAAGGGTATGGTGAGGGTGGGGGAGTGGGGAAGGGAACAGGAAAAGGGTGGTGGATGGGGTTGATTGAGGTCGGGTTGTTACTTGCATCGTAACAGTTAGTTGTTGTTGTTTTTTTTTATTTATTCTAGAGTATTCTAACTGCTATGGGTTGGATGGTTAGATGTTTTCTAATTTGATATAATATCACTTATAAATAAATGATATTGACTTCATGTTTTTCTGAAATATATCAAACACATTTTTTGGACACAGCATATTGGTGCACTTTATGCATAAATTTCAAGCGCTTGTTAAAAGAATTGAGAAACAAAGAACGCTTTGTTACAGCGTTATCCATGTATTTTATGGTTAGCATTAAATATAATGAACTGGATAGCTTCAGGATAAATATGATTGTCCTGTTTACCAAACTTGAACAACTAAAACGCCTCTGTAACAATGTAATTCAAGTCATAAGATTTTAACAATTCAAGTATCTCTTTGATAAATTTTTTGGCGCCATAGCAAATGATTATATTTCTTTATTTAGTCCACAAAAGGATCATATTTCATTGTTTCTCGATTCCATTCGATAAAGAAGTTTATTAGTAACTAGTATATTATGATAAGAAACCAAACTAGTGCTGGGTATTTTGTAATAGTGAAGGATAAGCTATATATTTGTTTCTAGTCTTCTTGTGAAAAACTGTTTATTTTGTTCCAAGAAGCTTTACCTGTTGGAACTTTTTTATTTTCTTTTAAAATGTCATATGTTACTTTTTTCCATTATGTTGTTGTAAAGGGTAAAACACGGCTAAGGATAAATGGGGATTTTCTTTAAATGGGGATTTTCCATTGTGTTGTTGTTCCATTATGTTGTTGTAAAAGGTAAAACACGGCTAAGGATAAATGGGGATTTTCTTTAAATGGGGATTTACTTTATGGGTTGTATTGGCCTTAATTTCTTGAAGATATGATTTTATTGCTCTGGAAGTTCCATGATATACGAGGATTTTGGAATGTATTCCTGTAATGCTTTTTGAGCTCCTCCTATGTAAAATTCTCCATTATTTTTAATTAAATCATTTATAAATCTAATTCCGCTTTGAAATCATGAGCTGTAATAAATATATGATCCTTTTATTTTTGTACTTTCAATATAAAATCATGTACATTTTAGCACTAGCTACTGTTTAGAATCCTTTACCTTGTCAATATTTATGAAAGACTGCAATACGTCTTTCCAATTTTTTTTTTTGTACCTTAGTTAAAATCTTCTCACTATACTTAGTCTCGCATGCAGCCAATTTTTCCATGTTTATTTCCGATTTGATAAAATATCGTTATTTACAGTCACTTACTAAGAGCCTCCTGCTCCATGTTTATTTCAGGGTTCCTATAAAAGCATTTAGATTTATCAATGTTTTTTAACCCAACTTCATAGTATTGTTTTGTAACTACAGTTGTTTTGATTTTACTCGGCTTTTTCTTCCACAAGAAGCTGTACAGAATCGTATCAGTGTAGTCTACAATTGCTTGATTTGGATTAGGAAGATCTATAAATAAATGGTTTAATATTTATATCATGAATGTTTCGATTATTGTGATTTTTCTCCAGGGTCATGTCTTAATTTAATGGCCTTTGCTTGTGAATCTTTGTCATTAGTATCGTATTTACACAAGGTATACGGACACCTTAAGTGCTTACTATACTTGTTTTAACATTTCAACAATTCCATTATACTAGCTGGCAAAGAGCACAGATCCTAATCAGATGCCGCAGAACGCGGCATCTGATCAGGTTCTATACTGTTTGCTCAGGTATGTTTGTCCGAATACTAAGAATAAATATGGCATTTCCTATAAAGTCTGCTCTTGTGCAGGCCAATCTATCCGAATACTAAGGGTAAATAAGGTATTTGAGATTGATTCTCTACATATGTATGTGTGTATAAACAGATTATTTCATTGCTTGCATGTAGGACTAAATGACAGATTCTTTTACTTTAGAGCTTCATGTAAACTTTCCAAAATTGTTGTCATAATCATATACTGCTCGGTTTCAAAATTATTGCCAGTGCAGTTTCAAATAAATTTAACGGGTGTGAGCAGTTTAAAATTTAAATTTCGTTAACATTTTAATCGAAATTTAAATTAGACAGAGTTTTACGGTAGCAAATTATCAAATGCTTTGTAGTAAGTTCTTACTCGTTTTAGGAGACAAGTTTAATCGATGAGCAGATTTCGTTCCGTGTGAACAGAATGAAAATTTCGATATGGTTTCGAGATGTTTAACAGATGAGGTAGAGGGCCGGTTAGCGTACCAAACATTTATTTGTAACTGGAGCCTCACCATGTTTTGCGCAAGTAAAACTGGTTTAGTTTAAACAATATTTATTCATACTAAGAAATAACAAGTACATGTTTATACAAACAAAATGTGAGAGAGGATCTGAATGGAAGCCTTTGGCTTATCTAGTTCATGTCCTGGTTTAAACTCCCCAGTAGTTTTCCTACTGACCGTTCAAGGCGGTGTCTCTATTGCAGTTCCTTTTTGTTTGTGCGTCTGTAGTTTCGTATGTGGCGTTTTTTTCTGTTTTTTTTTTTTTTTTTTTTTTTTTTCTCTTTGTTTATTCCTAATCTCCCCTTATTTTGGTGCCTCGGGTGGGATATGCTTCGTGATTGTGGCATTTCCTGGGTACCTTCACCATTTGCCTTATATTTAAGATCATCATTTCGCAAACACGCCTAAATAACTATATTGAAAATTTTACAACCAAAAAAAGGCAAATTTTTGGATAAAAAAAAATCTGATATTTTACATATTTATGCTCAAAACATAGGTTGTGGGTACTCGTTAGAACCGCCTCGGCGGGACGGTTCTAATGGGAACCCATATTCTTAGTTTTTAGCAAAATAAGAAAAATAATGTATTCCCCTGTAATTCCCCAGTTTTACTGTATAGAAGTAGGGTTTAAGGGGATCAAAATTATATAGGCGTGGTTTCGTGTATATTATAATATACTTTCAGATAATCAATAAATCAATATTCCTTTTTAGAATCTATTCCCTTGAACGGTTACGATTATGATGTCCGAATAACCATCCATTTAAACCTGGCGTCTCTAAAAAGGAGCATTGGTAAACCGTATAGACCCATATCAGACGCCTTGATGCAAACAGTGTAGACCCAGATCAGACGCCACAGAGCACGGTGTCTGATCAGAGTCTACACTGTTTGCTTTGAGTTTATATATTTCTACAAAATATAATAATAAAAAAAATCTTACCATACAACCCTTGTTTTGGAAATCGTCCTGTCCAAAGAGTTAAGATAGAAGAGTCTACTCAGTATAAATGGTTTAAAGGTAATATCATCTTATGTCGAATGTACAGTAGCCCTAAAGCAAGATCTCAACAAGTTTTACCCTGCATACCATACGTACACCTTTATCTTTACTTTGTGAGCTTTTATCGTTCCATTTGAACACTCCGATTTGATTTACTTTCGGCGCGTATAAATTGTGCAGGCTGAATTGGAAAACGTTACGAATACATGCCTATATAATTTTGACCCCCTAAAACCCAACGTTTGTATACTAAAACTGGGGTTTACAGGTGTATACAATAATTTTCTTATTTCTGCTCAAAAACATAGATTGTGGATACACGTTAGAACCGCCTTGCCGTTCTAACGCGTACCCATAATCCATGTTGTGAGCTGAAATGTGAAGAATATCAGAATTTTTAATCTGAAAATTTTCATTTTTTGTTGGTGAAATTCTCAGTATATTTGAATAGGCATGTATTCGGAATGCAGTGCAGACAAATCAAACTGTTTTTACATAAAAAAACCCCTAATACACCGTGTTTTGAATTATTATTTTGTCCCGCCAGAGGCGTTTGTTGTTTCCACTAGCTATGCCCGAGAAACGGCAAATTGGGTAGCTTTCAAATATATCAATAAATACTACATACCTTCCACCTTCATTTAACAAACAAGTTTTGTTTGTTATTATTATTATTATTATTATTATTATTATTATTATTTAGTTTTCGAGTCAAATCTCTTATTTTAAAGAAGAATAATTGACATTCGTTACTCACTGTTTTTCTTTTTACTATTATTTCAACACTTTCTGTAACTTGTCACTGTTGTCACATGTTTGCGTCTTTACTAACGTTCTTGCTGGCTTCGTGAAACTTGCCTATGCTTGTCTTTTGTAAGTTCTTAATAGTATTTAGGTCTTGTCAGTGCCGCTGCTCTCTTTATAGAAGTTTCTGTTAAACGCCTCATTTTAAAAGGGAGTATGATAGAAATTTGTAGCTCTGTTATATTATTTAAATCAAGTTTGTACTATTTTGACATAAAAATCAAAGTTCCCTTTATGACCAGTTTGCTTTTCAATGTAGGTTGATTTGTATTTCACATCCGATATATTATCTAGATCTAGTTAATGTCTTATTAGCTGTTTCACTATTTGTCTACTACTGAATGAGTGGCAAACATTGTAGAACCTGATCATACGCGGCTGGCATCTGGTATGGTTTGACACTGTTTGCTCGGGTATGCCTAACCCAATACCTAGGGTAAATACACTATTCAGTGTTTGTATTAGAACTATGTTGTTTTATTTAATCCAAATTCAAGTGTGACTATAGTTGCTAGTAATTTCAGATAATCTTGACGTTATTTTTCTTTTGAAAATTGCTTACGAATGCTTCTTGATGTATACGTAAGCTGCAACTGAGCAATAAACTTTCAATTGAACCTGGCTTTTAAAGTTTGATCTGTAATTCCATAAATCCTAAACATATATTTCTCATTACGAAAGCATGCTATTCAAATATACTGAAAGTTTTACCACCAAAAGTGAAAATTTTCAAATAAAAAGTTCTGATATTCTTCATATTTCTGCTAAAAACATAGACTGTGGGTACGCGTTAAAACCGCCTTGGCAAGGCGGTTCTAACGGTTACCCACAATCTATGATTTTGAGCAGAAATAAAAACAAATAATGCATACTCCTATAAACCCCAATTTTACCACATAAAAGTGGGGTTTAAGGGAGGGGGGGGGGGGTCAAAATTATACAGGCATGTTTTCGTGATGTACTTGTATTTCTTTAGTGTACATTATAATTCCAGGATACATATACATAATTGACCCGGGACACGACATTTCCTACAAGATTGCATGTGTGCCTAACTATAACTCAGATGCGCGCAGGCTGATAAAAGGCTCCACTGTCCGCCTGAAGATGCATGGGATGATTGCCTATCCACATAGTACCCTGCGAAGACTTTGACCAAATTTCGTGGATGCGCAGGCTAACCTAAGTCTTCGCTACAAGCACATGCAATATAGAGGGACATGCTTTGGCTCAGCGCAGCCATAAGATAAAAATCCCTTGAACGTACATCGCTTTGCAATTTAAGCTAGGGTTTATGCCAAATGGTAAAAAACTTGCGAATCCGACGTCAACATGAAAGTAATACATTTTTGATAACATTAAAAGCGTCCCTCGGATAACGATTCGTTCACCTGACTTAAATAGTCAGAAAATAAAAAAAAAAAAAAAAAAAAAAAAAAAATATATATATATATATATATATATATATATATATATATATATATATATATATATATATATATATATATATATATATGCCAGGCAGTGCCAAATCACAAGATGCAGCCAATTCCTGACACCAAGAAGAGGAGGAAAGAGACACAAACCAAAATGCGAAAAACAAACAAACGTATGCATGAAAATTACACAGACCAAAGGCAAGACTTATTAGAAATCGCCTCGTAGAAATAACCACAAAGCTACACATAGTACGAGCAACCTCGGAACCACCGCCTAGTATAAACTACCGGGATGCGGGCTGGGTGGGGGGTGGTTGGGTGGGAGGAGGTTGAAATACTTTTACATTCGAACAACTTCACCCAGGGTCCCGATGCTGTTCTTAATACAGAACTACTTAAAAATCGGTTCGCGTAATGGTTCCCAACTCAGTCGATGCATCATAGCGAAAATATAAAACTCAAATAAATCACTACGATAAACAAAAGCGAGTATTGGCTAATTCTACATCCGCTGCGATCCAGAGTTAAAGAAAACCAATGGTTGAATCACGGCGGGCCAAACCAGACATATCGTCAAGCCGGACGCAGTTGTTAAAGTTTCACAAAGAGGTCGTACTGAGTCTGCCCAAGCCGCTGCCGTGCAAATGAACAGCAAAGCATAGCAATTAGCAGCGACTGGGTTGATAACAAGTCATGACATCAGCAGCATAATATGTAGGCTGCATCCTATTATTTATGACATCATGATCTGGTCAGTCCCTACAATGTGGCAGTTTCCAGAATTGATGTTTTTGCCAGTGACGAGCTATGACGACTTTCAAAATCCCGGACATACGCTTCTACCTACATTTCTTTCGTTCAGGCCTATGGGCATAATGGGCGCAGCCTGCTTATCAAGTAATGCTTACTATCCGTGGACGCCTGATTACACCGTTTATTCTGGGTCCATGTCTGTTGGTCTGAACATTCTGATTCATCATTCGTTTACGGATTTATGAGTTTGGATTATGTCTTGGGTACCTTGACCGCAACTACTTTATAACGGTTAATTAGTTTTCTGAATTGTTCCGAAAATTTATATTTACCCACATTTTTTCTAATTCTGTAAAGTAAGTCACCGTAAAATTTGTTTCCGATATACCTTGTTGCAGAAGTTTCTTCAGGATGACACTATATTTTATACCAACGCACAGTGTTTGCGATAAAATTTCGAAAACGCCCTATGAATTTTATGATAACGATAGCCCAAGCTAAGATGTTTGGCAGTAAGGGCTTTGTTACGACAGTTCAAATCACTATGGTTTTAAGAAGCTCTGGCAAATAGAATAAGTTCAGATATGTATACCCCATCGCCATCCAGATAAGAGAAATTGACCACATCAAAGTCGTCTTATTTTATTTGGAAGCTGTACCATTAGATATAGATAGTTTTAAATACCAAAAGGTGTCTCGGTATCGGAAGAATTGACTTTCTTTAATTGAATTTCAGTAGGGCATATTTGGTCCACTTTTTAGTGAAAGTAAATATTATCAATATTTAATAAGTCATCAAAGTATCATGAAGTAAAATTGAAAGCCTTATAATTTCAGCCTGATATTCCCTTTAGAGAGAATTCATGAAATCCCTTTCATAATAAACCATATTCAGATACCACATGCATGAGGAATGCTTCTTATTGTATTGTGGACCAAGCTAGCAGATAACATTAAATATTAGTTGACCACTAAAACACAAAACAGCAGAGCAGTGCTCTATTTTGTGGGGATTATGAAAGACGAGGTTTAACAATAATTTCTAGTACAAGAGTATTTCAGTTGCCATGACCACTAGCCACAATCGTCAATAAGCATAAAGCAATTACTTTGAATGCGACGCAGAAATCTAATATAAATCCCATGTTCGCTTGATATCACGTCAATTGTTTAATTACAGATGTTTCAATATTTATTAATTTAAGGCTAGCAATTGTCTCGACAACGTATTAATCCGGTAGGCGTCTATAATAACAAACTTACTATAAAGAGTACCTGCGGAACATTATTACCAAATTTGATCATTGTTTTCCCAATGTGTATCTATGTACAAATTTGTTCATCATGACAAATATTAACCGATTAAATCTAAGCAGAGGACCACTAAGTGACATAAAAGGAAACTATTGATAAAGACATATTCTAAGAACATTAATGTCTAGTTCGTTTCAAAGATATCTAAGTAGATACATTTTGAAATAAATCATTGCCACAACAATCAGCTAAACCAGCGGACGTTTAAAAGCAAGGATGTAGCCGGTTTTACCAAGGATATTAAACACAAGCACTTACAAAGCAAACGTCACATATGAAACGACCAGCGTTTAATGAAAAATTGCAACAGAGAAAAAAGGTAAGAGAAAAGTCCAGGAAGTGCCACAATTACAAGCCGCAGCATTTCCCTGACACCAAGAGGAAGAAGAAACAGACAAAACCAAACAAGCGCAAATCGAACAAACGTACGAAAAGCACTAAGATTAGCTCTCTCTCTTCCCCAAGCGAGGTAATCGCAATACTAAAAGGACTGAAAAACACAAGAACAAAATAACACAAGGCAAGACTTAAAACAAATCGCCTCGTAGAATAAACCACAAAGCAACAAAGAGTCAGACTAACCAGAAACAGTCTGTAGAAACATTATTGGAAGGCTCAAACCAATTTTATTTACTCAAAATCTCCCACCCACGAAAACATACCTTTATAATTTTGACCCCCTTAAACCCTTTTTATAAAGTAAAACTGGGGTTTACAGGGGTGTACATTATTTTTTATATTTCTGCTTAAAACATAGAATGTGGGTACTAATTTGGGCCGCCTCTATAGAAATAAAATAGTAATACAAATACACGTACATTACTTTTGTTTTGGTTGATGTTGGCAACAATATGCTGCATCAAACCTATGTGCAATCAATTTTTTGAGCAGAAATGTGAAAAATATCAGATTTTTTTTTATCTGAAAACTTACATTTTTTGTTGGTGAAAGTTTTAATATATTTAAATAGACGTGTTATCTAAATGCCTCAACACAAACAAAACGAGCAAGTCGGTAAAAGAGCTAACAAAGGATCATTTATGCCATGTTTGGATTAAATCGATTCTAGTTAGTGGTTTTAGAGGAGGCTTTTAGAGAATTTCTAAATAAAATTAACCTTGCGTAACCATAACCGTTGGTCAGTTTTGAAGAATTCCACCGAAAAATTGTTAATGCCATTTTTTGCATAAAATATCCTTTCTTTGATAGTTGCCTTTGCAATGCAACTAATTATAACGATGGATTGGCTTTAAACTACACTCTTTGTAGGGAAGCCCCAGGAAAATTTACAGCCATGTTTTGATACGCAACTTTGACCGCAGCTGAAGGGCTATTATACTTCGGCCTTACGTTGTACATTTTGTTCATATGATTGAATAAGTTGATTCTTCTGAGGTTTTTACGGCCCAGTCAAATTAGGATCATGTCGAGCCGATCGGTTTACCTAACCACACCTTTCCTGGACACTTAATCCTCTAAGCAGTTAACCAGTATTGGGTTACATTACTTTGCCAAAAAACTGACAAAAGAGTGTGCACTAATACTAGTTAACTATTTAGAGCACTATAGAGTCAGCATTTGAACGAAAAACCTACGATCGCCAATGCATCGAAGTTTTCTGGGTTTTAATAAGTTTTCACTCTATATGGACACGACAGTCATCTTGATCTTAATAATTGAAATAAATATTACTTTCCCACCCCAAAACGTGTTCACCAGCCGCGTTGCTTGTGAAACTTTTACAAAAGAACAGACTCAATTAAACTGAGTCTCTTAGTTTCGGTTTTTAGATGTATTCCTTGCTTCCGACAAATCCATTCTCTCTGAACATATTTATATTCTCTACAGCTGGTTTTCAGATTTATGTAATGGACGTACCAGATATTTCATTTTAGTGCAGTTTATAGTGTTTGCCATTCGGGTCACTGAGCTCATTTTCAGAAGCTCAGTAAATAAAGTACTGCTTAATCCGTCGCTAGAGAGAGCGTGAGTAGCATTACATGTTACAGTTCTCTTTTTGAAGAGACTCAACTAGAGCTGTCGGACAATCTGACTATAGCCCCGCTGCAGCTCTATCGGAGGAGAAATACATATACTGTTCAAATATTTTGAATTCATCCTTACCAGGCAACACCACTATAGGGCATGGTAACATGGCATCCCAAAACCTATAAAGGGATTTTAATCCATAAGTTATGGGCCCTTGGCCATGATTCCTGAATACATGATACATCAACCCACTGTCCATACATGTACCACTTTTTCAAAGCCCCCATTGAAGTAAGCCCACAAACATAAAAGTTATTGAGCAAAATGCATTTTAATTTTTGAAAACCTGCCAAGGGACATAACTCCAAGAGTCATGAACCCTTGGCCCCTATTCCTGTATACTAGATACATCGAGTCATTGTCCATGTTGTTACGAGCTTTCAGCTGTCTAGTTTTCATAATTCCTTAGAAATCTGTTAAATTTGTTTTCAAAAAATGGCAAAATTTGAAAAACTTATGAAGGGATATAACTCCAAGAGTTATGGGCCCTTGGTCACAATTCTGCCATTATACCTTCCTTATCTTAGATACCAAGTGTGGTATAATTTTCATTGAAGTAGGACCACAAACACAAGTTATTGAAAACCTACAAAGGGACATAAATCCAAGAGTTATGGACCCTTGGCCCCCAATCCGGTTTTCTAGCTTTCAAAAATTCCTGAGAAATCTGTTACGAAAATTTTCAAGAATGGCAAAATTTGAAATCTTATGAAAGGACATTACTCCAAGAGTTATGGGCCCATGGCCACTATTCTGCCTCTACACCTCACTTACATTAGAGACCAAGTGAGGTATAAGTTTCATTAAAGTAGGACCACAAACATAAAAGAAATTGCATTTTAATTTTTTGAAAATCTACCAAGGGACATAACTTCAAGAGCTATGGACCCTTGACCTTATTCCAGTATACACTATACATCCAGTCATTGTCCATGTTTATACAAACTTTCAGCTTTCTACCTTTCATGGTTCCTCAGAAATCTGTTATGATAATTTTCAAGAATGGCAAAATTTAGAAAACTATGAAGGTCATAACTGCAAGATTTGTGGGCCCTTGGCCACCATTCTGCCACTACACCTTTCCTACCTCAGAGAGCAAGTGTGATATTACTTTAATTGAAGAAGAACCACAAACATAAAAGTTATTAAGCAAACTGCATTTCGAATTTTGAAACCTACCAAGGGACAACTCAAAGAGTTATGGGCCCTTGGCCACCATTATGCCAATACACCCTCCTTATCTCAAAGTTCAAGTGTGGTATTAGTTTCGTTGAAGTAGGACAACAAAAATAAAAGCTATTAAGCAAATTGCATTTTAAATTTTGAAAACCTACCAAGGGACATAACTCCAAGAGTTATGGGCCCTTGGCCACTATTCTGCGACGACACCTTACTTACCTCAGAGATCAAGTTTGGTATACGTTTCTTTGAAGTAGGACCATTAACATAAAAGTTATTAAGCAAAATTTGCAGTCATTGAATGACGGAATGACGGAATTACGGAATCTTGGAAGGACATGGCAAATCCAGTATAGCCCCAATTTTTCAAAGCGGGGCTTTAATAAAATCGAGTCTATTTTCGTTTCATTGGTGAGTTCCTTGCTTTCGAAGGATCTATTTTCTTTGAACATATTCACAAAAAATGATTTAAAAATGGCCCAGATACTTCAGAGGTTAATTCGCTTAAATAATAACAATTAATGATCTTCGTGAGCATAATATGTGTATAGTACTCCGGCACACACACGTTCATGTAAGCTCAAATGCATGATCCTGTAACTCTAACAAACTTTCCTCGATGACGTTGCATGTCGCTTGAGATAGCAAAATGTGGATTCCCCAGCAAATCACTTGTCTTATTAAGCAGTTATACCTTCACATTGCGAAAACACGCCTATTCAAATATATTGAAAATTTCACAAACAAAAACTGAAAGTTTTCAGATAAAAAAATCTGATATTTTTAATATTTCTGCTCAAAACGTAGATTGTGGATACTCGTTAGAACCGCCTCGGCGAGGCGGTTCCAACGAGCACACATAAAAAAAATGATGTATACCCCTGTAAACCCCAGTTTTACCATATAAAAGTGGGGTTTAAGAGGGTCAAAGTTATACAGGTATGTTTTCGTGATGTTCAATTTATTTATTTATTTATTTAACATCAACATAACCCTGGATACCAGTTGTGGATGTTGTATGAAAAAAAGGTAAAAGAAAAGTCCAGGGAGTGCCACAATCACAAACCTCAGCCCTTCCCAGACCCCAAGAGGAAGAAGAAACCGACAAATCTAAACAAGCACAGACCGAATAAACATACGAAAAGCACTAAGATTAGCTCTCTCTTCCCCAAGCGAGGTAATCGCAATACTAAAAGGACTGAAAAACACAAGAACAAAATGACACACGGAAAGACATACAACAAATCGCCTCGTAGAATAAACCACAAAGCAACAAAGAGTAAGACTAACACCGAGACCACCGCCTTAGAACGGTCAGTAGAGCAAACCACCGGGGGATTTAAAGCACTTTTACAGCTAGCTAACTTCACCCTGGGTCCCGATGCTACTCTTAATACAGAAAAACATAAAAATTCGGTTCGCATAAAGGCTCCAACCTCAGTCAATGCATCAAAGCGAAAACATAAAAATCAAATTAGTCACTATAATAAACAAAGACGAGTACTCATTGTTAATTCTACTGTATGCCAGAGTAAATGAAAACCAATAGTTGAACCACGGCGGGCCAAACCAAAGACATATCGTCAAGCCCAAACCCACTGGTTAAAGTTACGAAGAGGCCGTCATCGAGTCTGAGGCCCGAACCGCCGTCGTGCAATTAAAGAGTGAAGCATAGCCATCAACAATGATTGGGTTGACAAGTAGGCATGCAGTCTGCAGCATAACCCTCTTCCTTTTAAACCATGCACAATCGGATAGGTGTTTTAATATGGAGTACGTGTCTAATTCCTCCACTTATTCAAGCCGTTGATAAACCACATATACCAAAATTACCTGCATATATATCCGACTGGTCCCTATATCCGGAACTGACATCCTGCTGTTGGTAAATGCAGGATATTTACTATAACAACACAACAGCGGAATGCATATTGGCCCCTTGGGTATTTCGAAATACACGTTAAATTTTGATATTTTCAGGTGTTTCAAGACAGTTCCACTGTTGCAGACATTCGTTGTTGGTACGTGTGTTATTGTAAATACGCCACTTCGTTTAGTTATTGTTAGTTAATTTCTCTACTTTCGGCGTCTCAAAAAAGCAGTTACAAAAACACGCCTTTTTGAATATATTGAGAATTTTACCACCAACAAATGAAAATTTACAGATGAAAAATTCGGATAGTTTTCAAATTCTGCTCAAAACAAAGATTGTTGGTACTCGTTAGAACAGCCTCGGCGCGGCGGTTCTAACGAGTACCCACAATCTATGTTTTTTAAGCAGAAATAAGTAAAGTAATGTATTGTATAGTCCTGTAAACCCCAGTTTTGCTATATAAAAATTGGGTAATAAGGGGGTCAAAACTATATAGGTGTGTTTTCAAGATGGCTGTGCTACGTGATTATGGCCTTTCCGATGATTTCATTACGAAAACACGCCTATTCAAATATATTGAAAATTTCACTACCAAAAACTGAAAGTTTTCAGATAAAAATTCTGATATTTTTTCACATTTCTGCTTAAAACATAGATTGTGGGTACTCGTTAGACCCGCCTTGCCGTGGCGGTTCTAACGAGAACCCACAATCTGTTTTTGAGCAGAAATAAGAAAATACTGTATACCCCTGTAAACCCCAATTTAACTATATAAAACTGGGGTTTAAGGAGGTCAAAATTATATAGGGTTGTTTTCGTGATGATATATGCAGGTGTTATAAAATCTACAAATCTACATTTTCATAATGAATCAGTCCCATGAGATATGCGCACTGCTGCTATACGTGGGTAAAGATGGTCCAAAGGACTGGATCATTTTCTACATTTTCTGTAGTTTTCTACAAGAGACACAATTTTTGTGACTTCCTGTTTGTTGGCCTGCGCACCTAACCCATTGCCCCCACTCCCCTGTCTTTAATAGGTATAATTTGTTCCCTTGAGGAGTAAACCCTTCATTTTTAAAGTATACCTCTTTTCAGAAAAAAGGCATAAATACATTAAGCGCAGAGACCCAGAAAATGCAACAATCACGAAACACATAAAAAAAATGATGTATACCCCTGCAAACCCCAGTTTTACCATATAAAAGTGGGGTTTAAGAGGGTCAAAGTTATACAGGTATAAGGCATCCAAAGAAGGAGAGGTAAGGAACAGATAAAAACAAATTAAACGCTACATATGAAACCACCAGCTTCACAAACAACTGCTACATAGGAATGGTCAGTAAAAAAAAACTAGTGGTGAGTTTACTACCATTTTGACAATTGTCGTCTTGACAGTATGTACATTCCCCTCAATCCACTTATTGTAAGTACTTTGTAAATATGACCCATCATGGGATTAAATCCGATTCTTTGGTCGTGAATATCTGATAGATGTGTATTATCTTGATACAAAAATTTATTGTTTTTTCCAATGAACTGATACCAGTCTAGATTGTCATAATGGTTGACCGAAAATGATATAACGGCTACATCTAGCCGGCGGATCACTTTCGACAGACTGGTCGAAACAAATAATAACTCAATTTCAGGCAACGTTATATTAATATGGTGATACACAGAAAAGGCCACAATTACCGCATAGCCTTCGAGAGGCACCAAATAAGGTTTGAATGACACGAAACGTCATCACGGCAAACGGCACTCTAACACAAACATGACGAACAAAACTGAGGGAACTGCATCAGAAATACCCCCATGGAACGGTCACTTGTACAGCAGACTCTCGTTATCTTGAATTCCGAGGGATTCTAATATATACTTCGAGATATCCGTACCTCGACATATAAGATTTGCAGAATTGAGGAAAACTTATTCGAACAACCACATTTAACAAATCTATATGTAATTGGACTCTTGAAGTTAGAGATATATTAAAAAATATTGTGGAAAACATGAGAAATTAGGAGCAATTTCTCCCCTTTTCTACAATATATTTTTTTTTTGTCTGTTGTTAGATGTTCATGTTTCGGCAGGGACCAGATTTTCACTTCGAGATAAGCGGTTATTCGAGATAAGCGAGTTCGAGATAACGAGAGTCAACTGTGTATAGGTGTTGCAGGTGGGGGGATAGGAGAGAGGCTTAAATAGCAGTTCCTCTATGTTGTGTTCGCTCTGTTACCCTTGCCTGCAGAGGATTGCATTAGAGTCTGATTCGCAGTTCTTCTATATACGAATGTTGGTGCTTCCTCGTATGCCATGTGCATTTTCTTTATCCATTTCTCATAAACCCTTTACTACCACCATCTTAATGATGATAAAGATACATGCTTTCGTCAATAACTATTTTTTCGGAGTCTTTGTTAATTAACTGGGCCCAGTTGTTCAAAGCGTCGTTAGCTTAACGAGCTTGTTAAGGGTCATTTCGTTAGCTGTTTTAGCGGATTCAATACACAATATTCTGATATTTTTTGCTGAAAAAATGTGAGTAGCTTTTGCACTGCAAAAGCTACTCTGCAAAAGCTTCTCACATGTTTTCAGCAAATAATTTCAGCATATTTGCGTATCACTCGATGTAAATTTTAATGAATCGTTAACTAACGACATAGTTAGCTTTGAACAACTGGGCCCTGGTGTTTAAGAGATTGAGAATAATTCACTTTGTGCACACATTTCACTATCAAAGGTCTAAAACGCATTAGATATTCAGACACTTCGATTATCTATGTCGATATCCGTTTACACTTCGATAATCTATGTCGATATTCGTTTACAGTTATATATTATGCGCATTCGGGTGAAGTAAATACATGTCAACTAAATCGTGCATGGAGTTTGCGCAACGTGTAGTGTGTATTTTTATGCTCCCCGAAGGGAGAGCATATAATCGCCATTCTGCCCGTCCGTACGTCACACTTTTGTCCAGAGCATATCTCTAAAAATATTGAAGGTAATTTAATGAAACTTGATACACTGATAATGGGCCATGAGGGAAATTGCAGAGTGCAAGAAAAATACCCCTGTCACCAGTATTTACAGAGTTACTGCACTTCTTATTTTTGGCAATAAAAAGCTTGTCCGGAGCATATCTCTGAAAGTATAGAAGGAAATTAACTGTAACTTGATAGACGGCCATTAGAGGAAGTGCAGAATAAAAGAACCGTAACTCCATCACAAGTAATTACAGAGTTATTTGCCTTCCTAATTTTTGCAATAGTCAGCTTAAAATTGTCCGGAGCATATCTCTAAACGTATTGTATTGTTTCCTCGTGGAACATACACGTTTGGATATTTGTTGGAATCGCCTTGATTCAAACAAGTATCCGGAACATATGTTTCTTAAAGTAATGAATAAAATATTTTGACAGAATGTCTGACTAAATGTCACCTTTTCAGCAAAGGCTTTATGCCAGTCAACTTGTCATTATAACGAATTTTGTTGTTGTATCGAGTGTTGGTATAGAGAGTTGACTGTATAATATGAGTTTATATTGTGTAGGTCTGGAAAATGTCACTTGTATGTTTGTGCTGAAAAAATAATAAATAAATTACAAAAATAAATAAATAAATAAATAAATAAATAAGTAAAAAATAAATAAATAAATAAATAAATAAATAAATAAATAAATGAAACTTGATACTTTGATAGAAGACTATATGGGAACGTGCAGAATGCAAGAACCATAATCATATCATCAGTATTTATGAAGTTTTTTTCTTACCTAAATTTTGCAATATGAAATGCCCCGTGCATATCTTTGAAAGTATAAAAGAGAAAAATTGAGAGACGGTCATCAGAGATAGTACAAAGTGCAAGAACTGTAACTCTGTTACAAGTAATTACTGAGTTACTTCCCGTCTTAATTTTTGCAGTAATAAGCTTGTCCGTAGCATATCTCTTAAAGTATAAAAGGTATTCATTTAAAACGTGATACATTGATAGAGGGCTATCACAGAAAGTGTGAAAGCAAGAATCTTAGCTCTATCATAAGTAATGACGGAGTTATTTCCCTTCTTATTTTTTGTAATATTAGGACCACCATATTTTACTATTTCACTAGCATAACCCTCCACTACTTATTACATTATTATGATCATGTTGATGGCGTAGATTATTGCCCTTGTAGTACATTATAGAAATGCATGATATGTACACCACAAAATACAGCGAAGCCACCCGATGAAATTGAAAAGTCTGACCGTCAAGCCGTTATAAAGTAGTGCAACACACTTGTCGTACTTAGATGGCACCGTTATTGTTATATTAAGCGAATGATTGTTATCATTTAATACACGATTTCTCCATTTGTTTTGAGCTGCACATAGGTTTGATGCAGCATATTGTTACCAACATCAACCAAAACAAAAGCAATGTGCCGTGTATTTATATTACTATTTTATTTCTATAAACCCGGTCATGATAATTCATTCCAACTGTCGATTTTCGAGAATCCGAACGAAATAAGAAACCCTATTTTCAAGAGACTCATTACCGGATATTCGTATAAAAGATATCCCTCTTCCGGCATAACATCGGAAAGTACGAGTGCCCCTGGTATGGATATAGACTCCTCAGAGTTATGTAGAAGATGTACGTTTTGGTTAGAACCACTAATTGAATTACGCATCATAGTAGGAATCTAAAATATTTTGGTTCTGTTTCAGTTGATTTAAAGACAAACATATGCATAAGGCATTTGAATATCAGATTATTATTAATGACACGAAGACATTCCAGTGACGAAGTAAAATACAGGACCTATCACTATTATTCAGGAAGTTAATCAATTAATGCTCAAGATGAAATAACTCTGACATGAAATATATGTCTCTAAAGGAAACAATTTGCTTCAACAAATAATCTCCATTTTTAAAAGGGTTAAATTACTAGAGAGACTACTTCTGCACAGTTGTTCCTCATGGCAAATTGGCACCAAAATATTTCAAGTGTATATTTACCTTAACACGGACCTTCCCTTTTTACACATGAATCAGACGCATCTTATCAGGATCTACACTGTTTGACATGTCATTACTAATTCCCAATAACAGACGTGATTCAGACAATCTCTATGTGGCTCTCTTTTAATTAGATGATGGCCCCTACCAACATTAATGATGGACAATTCCACACAGAACCACTGCGTTGCCTATAGTAAGACGGTACCAGAAGTTTAAACATGTTTAACAACGTGTGGAAGGGCCATAATTACTGGTGTGAAAAATAAACAAAACAAACTGAAAGCTAAACTTAACAATTGCCTCTGCACTGTGCACGCTGTGTTTTATTTTATATTCCTATATTTGTATGTGTGAAGGGTAGTAAGAGTCCTTGCTAGTCACATATGTATATTTATTTGCAATGCTTGCTGGCCCAAATATCCAACAAAATGCAAAGATAAGGCATTATAGAAGATTATTTATCACCCTGAAACATTTTTGTTTATCTGATAAAATCACGGAAAATTGAAATGCTAAGCCGTGCCGTTTCCCTGGCATCACTGATCGATTGCAAAATAATGTGACAGGGATTACTCCCTAAGAAAACTTTTGTGATACCATACATTCCATTTCAATTTGATTGCTGATTTTAGAAAACAAGTTCATTGACGGTGTTGTTGCGAATACTTCATTTTAAGTGAAATGAACGCATCCTGAGGGGAAGAAACTCTAACGAATGGTTTTTACCTCTCTTCTGAAAGGAGGTCTACTCCAAAAGGAGTAAATCTGCTCGCCATGAGAAAGAAAAAAGGAAGTCACAAACATTGTCTCCCTTGCAAAATATCGCCGGAAATCTACAAAGTGTATCACACCCCCTTAATGTTATTGTATTAGTTCATTTAATATGTCTCGTGTTCCATAAAAGGGAAACTAGGAAACAGTGTAGACCAGGACCAGACGCCACAGACCACTGAGTACAGTTGATTCGTTATTATGGCCACACGTAGTTGTAACAAACATTTTGTCTATGTATTTATCTAGAAAGACGTGTGTTTTCTCGACTGTACATACGTTTTTATTTGTCACAATGCATTTTTCTTGATTAGTCTGAGACTTTGGGAAGACATAGCATTAACCATATTGCTAATTCTGATATGGTGGACTATCCTGTTTGGATCTTATATCATTAACTTGATTTATAAGCTTAACCTGGTAGGCTTGGTCGGGCGATAGTGCTAGTAACTTACAGTTTCCGGGCGTCCTACTTCTTTGGATCATAGTCGGGCAAGAGCCTGATGTGCTTGCAACAGGTGCGGGACGGGAGAGCTTTTTTATTTCTCATCTTTCCAATGCCCCGTCTTTTGGGAACGGTTTGAGATGGGCGGTTGATGGAGGACCGCCATTGACCCACTGATTGTTTGAGTTACACCGAGATACTCATTATCCACTTAGATGGACTAATCCTGCCTAGGCACAGTACAGGTAACTGACCGGCTTTTGTGACCAGAATTATTAATGATACTGAGCTTGCAAAAAACTTAAAATAATAATAATAATAATAATAATGAAAGTGTCGAATCATCTACAGAAAAGGTGTTAGATTAAAAAAAAAACAAAAAAAAAAAAAAAAAACTTTTTCCTAGAAGAGCAGTATGGCAGAAAATGGAAGAAAACTCACTTGAAGACTTTTCGAAACAGTCAGAGAGTCAACTGCAAGACTTAACATTACGTGTTTATCAAACAAGCAAAATCATACTCGCAGGAACACGTGTCATCGGAAGGAAAAAAAAACGAGTTCAATGACCATAAAAGAAAAAAGGCTGGCCTGATACGCGTGAGAATACAGTCTGGTCACTCCTCTTCAAAATCCTATTTATTATGGGTCACATATTATGCAGATGAAGGGCATGAAAGTTTTGGTGGCTGGTATTGATGCACGGACTCATTACGAAAACACGCCTATTCAAATATATTGAAAATTTTACAATGAAAAAAGAAAAAAATTCAGATGAAAAATTCTGATATTTTTCATATTTCTGCTCAAAACATAGATTGTGGGTACTCGTCAGAACCGCCTCGGCGAGGCGGTTCTAACGAGTATCCACAATCTATGTTTTTGAGCAGAAATAAGAAAATTAATGTATACCCCTGTAAAGTCCAGTTTTACTGTATAAAAGTGGGGTTTATGGGGGTCAAAACTATATAAGCATGTTTTCGTTATGTGCTGTGCACATATAGCATCGATACTTTGGTAGTTTGGATATTAACGCCACAGTTCAGATGTACTGTCTTCTGGTTTAAGTTTAAATCCAGCAGAGTTGGCTGCAGATGAGTGCTAGATCTCTGAAGATGATGATGAAACTTCAGATTGATTCTATTCTGAAACCTTATGTAAAAACCTTATCTTTTTTATGCTTTCTAGCTAAAACACAAATTCTTAAATACTGTATTTTGTTATGATAACGAATAAAAAAAAACAAACTCTTATATAATAAAAAATCTTAACTCTTACTGCGTATAAATTCTTAAGTTATGTTTTCGTTATTAAATATGATATTAAACCATATATGATAAAAATTCTTAATTTATAGACTTTAAAAAGTCGGTTATATATATATATATATTAGCTCACCTGAGCCGAAGACTCAAGGTGTGCTATTGTGATCTCTCACCGTCCATCGTCGTCGTCTGTCAGTCCACAGTCTCTAAACAACATCTCCTCGTAAACGACTAAG
The DNA here is from genome assembly GCA_964016985.1 of Anodontia alba. NCBI lineage: Eukaryota > Metazoa > Mollusca > Bivalvia > Lucinida > Lucinidae > Anodontia > Anodontia alba. The sequence continues at coordinate 43,845,193 of OZ024825.1, read as the reverse complement.
CCATACTGGGTGATACTGACTGTAAACTGTTCACAGATTTGGAATCTGTGCAGGATTCTTGTTGCCATGGCGACCAAAAAAAAAAAAAAAAAAAAAAAAAATAATAATAAAAATCTTCTTCTCAGAAACCAGTGGACCGGTTTCAATATAATTTGGCAGAAATGTTGCTTTGGTTATCAGCTACGAATATTGTTCAAGCCATAATAATTCGTCAAAACAAATGCCAGCAGGGCGGGTTTTATTTTTCCTACATATCCATAAAGAAAACTTTAAAAAAAAAAAAAAAAAAAATACCACTGGATCGATTTTAGTCAAAATAGGCAGCGATATTTGTTTGGTGACCCTCTACTAAGATTGTTCAAGCCGTCGTAATTCGTCAAAAAAAAGCGTGGCTGCCAGGGGACGGGGCTATCTGTATAAAAATCTTTAAAAATCTTCTTGTCAGAAAACACTGGAAAATTTTCAATATAATTTTGCAGAAATGATTCCTTGGTGAGCCTCTACCAAGATTGTTGAAGCCGTCATGATTCGCCAAAACAACATGGCCGCTAGGAGGCGGGGCTTATTTCCCTACATACCTATATAGAAAATTTTAAAAATCTTCTTGTCATAGAAGCATGAAAAATCTTCTTGCCAGAAACCACTGGATCAATTTCAATATAATTTGCCAGAAATGTTCCTTTGGTGACCCTCTATCAAGATTGTTCAAGCCGTCATGATTCGTCAAAAAATATAATTTTGCAGAAATGGTTTCTTGGTGATTCTCTACCAAGGTTGTTCAAGCCATGTCATGATTCGTCAAAAAAAAAAAAAAAAAAAAAGAAAAATGGCAGCTAGATGCGGAGCTTATTTGCCTGCATACCTATATAGAAAATTTTAAAAGTCTTCTTGTCATAGAAGCATGAAAACTCTTCTTGTCAGAAACCGCTGGCCCGATTCCAATATAATTTGGCAAAAAAGTTTCTTTGGTGACCATCTATCAAGATTGTTCAAGTCGTCATGATTCGTCAAAACACATGGCCGCTAGGGGGTGTTTTTTTCCCTATACATAAATATAAAATTTTTAAGTCTTCTTGTCATATAAGCAGAAAAAATCTTCTTGTCAGAAATCAATGGACCGATTTCAATATAGCTTTGTAGAAATGTTCCTGTGTTGACCCTCTGCCACGATTGTTCAAGCCGTCATGGTTTGTCAAGAAATATGGCTAGCAGGGGACCGGGCTTATTTTCCCTATATATCTATTAAGAAAACTTTAAACATCTTCTTGTCAGAAACCACTGGACTGATTTCAATATAATTTGATAAATATGTTTCCTTGGTGACCATCTACCAAGGTTATGTTTCTTTAGTGATCCTGTACCAAAAGTGTTCAAGATATCGTGATTCGTTTAAAAAAAAAAAAAAAAAAAAAAAAAAAAAAAAAACATGGTCGCCAGGATCCGGGGATAATTTCCTTATATAATCTATATAGAAAGCTTGTAAAAAATGCTTGTCAGAATTTTTTTCTGGCATACCGGTACTCTTTCGTTATTAGCTCGCCTGGATGAAGTCCAGGAAGAGCTGTTGCACTACCGTCGGCGTTGCCGTCCACATTTACATTGAAGGTTTTAAGAGCTTATATTTTCAAGACCATTCGATATATTTGGTTCATGTTTTGTATGCTGACACATATATTTCCAAAGTTTAATTCAGCAATACCCCAGTCCGTTACCTCAAGGTCCAAGCCCATTACCTCAAGGTCAATGTCATGGACTTAGAATTTTTTAATGTTAAAGTTTTTTTAAGAGCTCATTTTTTTTCCAGACTATATGATGGGTTTTGTTCGTATTTGGTATGATGATAGATACAGTTCCAAGGTTTTATTCAGCAATACCCTGTCCATGCTTTTGACCTCAAGGTCAAGGTCACAGACTTAAAAAGTTTATATTAAAGTTTTTAGGAGTTCATATTTTCTATACCATATGATGGATTTTGTTCATATTTGATATGATGATAGATAAGGTCCAAAGTTTTATTCAGTAATACCCCCTGCCCATGCACATGGCCTCGAGGTCAAAGGTAAGAACTTAGTAATTTTATATTATAATGTTTTCTCATATTTTCCAATTCATATGATAGATTTGGTTCATATTTGGAATGATAATAGATACAGGTCCAAAGTTTTATTCATCATCACCCCCATTCATGCCCATGACCTCAAGACTTAGAAATTTTATATTTGATCCCTGATAATGTCAAATTCATGACAACAAATGACCAAATCATAGCACAAGAAATACTATCAAGAGCTAAAATGCCATAACATTTCTTCTTACCGTAATGATCCTAAGAATTGGGACAGATAGGCCTAAGCAAATAGTGCAGACCCAGATCAGACATGTCCTAAAGAGCAGTCTGATCAGGGTCTACACTGTTTGCGATTCCGTGTGCACATTTTGGACTCATAGTGTCTCTCAAATTCCAGCGAGCTATGCTGTCTGATGACATTCATTGTTTCCCTATGGAAATCTGTTTAGAATAACCAACCTAAAACAATCTCCAACTTTTGTAAGATTTATCGGGTTGAGACCATTTTATCAATCCTCGTACAGCAATCATTTTCCTATGTCTTGACATTTAACAGTACACGGATAAAATAAGCTACAACGTGACAAAAACGTACCTTCTGACATGTGCGTCAAACTAAGGCTCAAATCAGCCTACACATCCGCGCACTTTGAACAGATTCTTCGAAAACACGCCTAAATAATTCTGACCCCCTTAAAACCTACTTTTATATACGAGTAAAATTGGGGTTTACAGGGTAAACATCATTTATTACTTATTTTGCTAAAAAATGTGGGTACTCGTTAGAACCGCCTCGCCGAGGCGGTCCTAACGAGTACCCCAAATCTATGGTTTTAGCAGGAATATGAAAAATATCAATTTTTTTTTGTATCTGAAAAATTTCCTTTTTTGTTTGCAAAATTTTCAATAATTTGAATAGGCGTGTTTTCGGAATGGCATGGTGAAACTTTTCTTGCCTGGCTATCCAAAATATGTCCAGTGAATATTCTGATCAGGCTGCGCGAATACTGGGGGCACATGTCCAAAAGTATGTTTCCTGATGCGTCTGATCAAATCATGTCTGTTTTACAAAAATCAAGATTAAGATGTATGTATCGCCTTGTTGATGGTAGCGATTTATAAACGTACAATTAGTCGTCGGGCTATTAGATTATTGATGCTTAAACGCGCGATTAGAAAGACAAACTTATTTCCCCGTCTGGACAAGTCCCAGAACTTCTACTATATCTGTTTTAAAGCGTATCATGAGAAACTGTATTTAGGGTCAAATCGGACAGAAAGATATATATCAGCCTGCGCAACCATGCAGTCTGACTTCGGTCTTCACTATCCGCTAAAAGAAACACTTGATACTGCAGATTATGACGGCGTGCAAACCTTGAGTTGATTATGTTGATACGCAGATAATTTAGATCTTCGCTGTATAATGCCAAAAAAAACATTTTTTCTGCATGGCGTGGCCCATCTACCAAAAGGTAGCTACATACCTTATTTAACCTAAGTATTCGGACACAGTTACCATACGTAGTCCAAAATATTAATAAACCAATGTTATTATCTGCAGATATGTCTAACTGTTGCTAGGTGAGTGGCAAACACGGCGTCTGACCTGTGCCTTCAATGTGAGCTTATGCCTGTTTGTCCGAATTCTTTGGGTAATATACCATCAGTTGAAACACCGGCTCGGCTCCTATGGGGCCAGGATAGCGGGGACATAGTGAAGCATAATTCAACCTCCGATGAGTCTTGGCAGTGCCGTAAATGTGCTGGGATATACATGTAAATATGCATACAGAAGTTAGAGCCACATCAAGCACAAACTTTAGTAGTCTAATAACCTGGCTCATACTGCTAATGATACTCAATCTTTGAATTTAGTTGTAGCGAGTAAACCAGACCTTAAACCATTCAAATGACACAGGCTGATTTTAGCAACAGAGAGCAGACTGTTCAAGGAAACCAAAAACCTGGCCCCGGGTGGAGCGGCTTTTAGCAGGGGTTTTGCCATAAATATGTCCCCGTAGCGCAGGGCGTTTTGCAGGGCTTTAAGAACTGAAAAGCTAAAAGCCCTTTTATTCCCATGCCCCGTAAGATGGCCGGGACTACAAATGACTGGTGCATAAATATGATACCCAAAGTATTCTGACGCATTAAACCTTTAATTCACGTCCTAAAGAACAAGTCCATTTAGGTGCGCGTTGGTCTGTCTCAGAAACTGCTGGACAATACGCAAACAGAGTAAACCTAGATCAGACGCCGCGTTCTGATCTGGGTCTACATTGTTTGTTCAGGCCTGTCAGTCCGACAACTGGCTAAATACGGCACGTTCTAATCTGAGAAACGACGTTGTGATAATGATATATTCTACTGTCCAATATGTGTGGAAATAGATACTGTAATATAATAAACAAAACGAATTCGACCTAAGTATCAATGATTAGAAAGGCAGAAATTGTCAGTAGACATGTGTTAGACGCTTGTAATGTACAATTGAAATTCATAGTTTAACGCAAGATACGTATTTAACCTATATATATTCGAAACCTGTAAATCTTACCGTGCTTGTCCTAATATTTGAACGTCCATTTACTACCTATTTATTTGTCTGAAAATTTTTTAACCATAAGTTTCTATAATAAACTATTGTACGATTGAATTTGGTTATGCCTATTGCTGCTAAAAGGATGACAGTTGTATTAGACGCATTCTGCGGCGTCTAATCTGATTCTATACTATATGCGCATGGCTGTCTTTCCGAAAACTTGGGGTAAATACGGTTTCTGGATATAAAGTATCAAATATCCAAGTCAAAAACATAAGAAAGGGCACCTTATTATTTAGAACTGTGTTATGTGAGACAGCGCACGATAAAAATCGACAATAGGACTTGTGTGACCAGGGAATACGCAGATCATCGTGCCCATCCGCGCAGACTTATCAGAGTCTTTACTGGTTGCATGTGCCTTTTACAGCCTTCGGGCTATCCAAAGAGGGATAAACGAGAACCCTTGCCATACTGAGTAACACAAATCTTATTGTAGGTTTTGTCGTACGATGGCTCATATAGGTCTTCAAAATAGCCAGAAAGTACCCTCATGTCTGAATGATAGTCCAACATCCATGAAGAGTACACACTAATGAGTCTTAGGTCAATATACCAAAATCGTATTTGGGAAAATTGTAAGGTCGATATACACAAAGACAAAATTAGGAATGTTCAGACAGACAGACTCTTAATAAATGTGATGTAATCAGGCGTCCATGGAAAGTAATCATTACTTGATAAGCATGCTTCGCCGACCATGCATATCAGCCTGAACAGTGATTTGGAACATACGGGAATAGTGGCAAAACATCAGACGGAAGTCTGGGAACAGCCACTGTGAAGCAGATTAGTGACAACAAATAAATTGTCAACATGCATAGAATTCTATAAGGTATGACCAGTGAGGGCAAGAGCTAGTTTCGACCAATTAGGCTTCATCAATGGGACTTATTTTATTTATTTATTTATTTTTTTCAAAACTCCATGAATAGGATCCATGATCGCAAATGTTCACGTCATATAAGGTACACTAATACTACGGAGAGAGGTTTTACGGCATTACGTGTAACATCTTTCTCATTTACCTTCTGTTTAGGGAGATTGATACACATTATAGATGCCCGTTATTTTTATAAGTGAGGGAATGATGTGGCTTTCTGTTTCATTACGAAAACACGCCTATTCAAATATATAGAAAATTTCACCTCCAAAAACTGAAAATTTTCAGATAAAAAATCTGATATTTTTCATATTTCTGCTCAAAACATAGATTGTGGGTACTCGTAAGAACCGCGGCGAGGCGGTTCTAACGAGTACCCACAATCTATGTTTTTGAGCAGAAATAAGAAAAATAATGTATACCCCTGTAAACCCTAGTTTTACTATATAAAAGTGGGGCTTAAGGGGGTCAGAATTATATAGGTATGTTTTCGTGATGGCTTTCCTTACAGTATAACCATTATGGAATGTTTGTCACTCTAAAGAGGATTAATTGTTCCAATGGAAAACGAAGTCATTCCTTTTTGAGTAGACGAGTTTCCAGAAGGGAGACAAAAATATTTCGACAAAGTTGACTTCCTTGAAAGTGTATCAGTTCATATTAATTATGCTAACAGCATATACAGAATAACTGCGTATAAATGTTAAGTGTCCGTTTAGTTGTTTTAATAAACCAAGTATGCAAATCATTTCGGGTACACACACGAAAAATTACAAAGTCATTACGATTTATGCAAAACAGTTTTTGTGCATTTTTTTTTAATGTCAATGTTCTCTTCTTCTATTTTAGCTTTGACGATAGTGTGATAATGCTTGTCTGAAGGACCAGTAGCCTAATATTCTAAAGGTACAAATCATTGAAGCATTACAAATAAGTCAATATTAGAAACAGATGTCGTTTTCCGAAATCCGCTCCCAATGTAATAACATAATGTCTGGTAAACCGACACGAACTAAAATATAACTAAAGTACAAATTGAATTTGCCACTATCGACAGAGTAGCACAAACTTTGGGAGGCAATAAATTCAAAGAAATAGACTGTTTACTTGTATGAGACTTGAATACGAGATAAGCATCATATCAAGTGCGACCTGCTTTCTTTACATGTTTTATATATATTTTTCAGCTACTATTACTCCAGTGGTACATGAAATTTATAATGAGACGTTTCTAATGTGATATATATTTCCATTCCATTCTAAGAAAACGGAACAAAGTGACATACGTACGAAAGCATAAACAGCTGATGAAATAATAAACACATTTAAATTAGATTCAAAACAACACACACACACACACACACACACACCGTTAAAATCGCCTAACATTGTATCTACATAAATTATAGCCGGCATCGGTGGCTCAGTTGGATGCGCCGTCCGACTGAAGACCAGGAGGTCGCGGGTTCAACCCCCACCGAGGTCGGCATCATTCTTTCGTGGAGATTGATCATGAAATATTTTCTACTGTCATTCTCTCCCTTCCGCTGATTCAAGAAGGGCAGTTGTCAGTTTCTGGCGAAAGAATGTGCACAATACTGGTTAACCGCTTAGAGGACTAAGCCTGCCCAGTAAACGTGTGGTTAGGTAAACTGACCGCGCTCGACATGACCCCATTGGGTTGACTGGGCCGTAAAACCTCAACACAAACAAAAACATAAATTATGCTCCCCGGTTATGCCTATATATCACAGAAGAAAAAGGGGTATATATTTTCATATATAAACTTAATGCCAAAACAGTATCATGTTACCTAAACGGGTAATTAGCAAACAGTGCAGACCCTGATCAGACGCTGCGCTTCACTGTTTGCAAATAGTTCAACCTCAAACATTTTTCTCTCGAAATATCCAAATCACACAGCCTGACAATTGAAATCAGAATCTTACGATGTATAGTGTGGGAGAGTTCATTCAGTCTACAATGGGTTAAGAGTACTTTTCGTCGTACAGTAAGCCAATGCAAGAGAACGGATTAGGTTCGGTTTCTGTTTTGAGTCGAAGGGCACTGATGCCAGCGCTGAGTAAACCCTTTTCACACGATATATGTCCTACGCGTGCGACCAGCCGTTATTCTATATCAAATGATATTTTCAGCTGATTACATGACAAGCTGTGCTTAATAAACATCAATAAACCATTCAAAACTATTTTTGTCAAGATGCTTTAAAGATTAGATAGGTTTTGCATATCTATGGCGAATTAATCAAATAGTCCGCATGATGGGAGCACGATTTCTTCATGAGGAGCGGTACATCATGTAGCAACGTTTCAGACACTGCCAACAAATGTGCAGGAATTTCAGTGTTTGCATGCTCGACAACCTGAAAAAAGGTACCTTATGACAACTTACTCCAGAAAAGACTGAGACATCAGAGCCCAGACAAGAGAAAAAGATGTTTTGCACATCACGAAAACATACCTATATAATTTTGACCCTTAAACCCCAGTTTTATATAGTAAAACTGGGGTTTACAGGGGTATACGCTATTTTTCTTTTTCCTGCTCAAAACATAGATTATGGGTACTCGTTAGAACCGCCTCACCGAGGCGGTTCTAACGAGTACCCACAATCTATGTTTTAAGCAGAAATATGAAAACTATTAGTCTAAGAGTTTTTGATCTGAAAATTTTCAGTGTTTGGAGGTCAAATTTTCTATACATTTGAATAGGCGTGTTTTCGTAATGAAACAGTAAAGTTCCAGATCAGCCAGCGGAGGTATATAGTCCTGTCAGGAACTTTGCTACCTGTATACTGATCAGGGCCTTCGCTGTTCGCATATACCAAGGCCCAGTTGTTCAAAACTAACGATGTCGTTAGTTAATGTATCGTTAAAACTGTATCATTAAATAAGGCATATATGCTAATATTTTTGCTGAAAAATGTAAGCAGCTTTTGCATTTGCAAAAGCTACTCACGTTTTTTTTTCAGCAAAAATACCTGTGAATTAGATAATGTACTTACTAGAGCAGTTAACATGTTGACCACTAACGAGCGCATTAAGCTAACGACGCTTTGAACAACTGGGCCCACGGTAGAAGATGTGGACCGAGTTTCTCTGCTTTTCCTGTAGTCTGATCATGATCTGTATAATCATCATTATTTACTACAGTATACAATTTCGGCAAGAGAACTGCTAAAATCCGGGTACCACTGTGTGAATGCGCGGCTAATCTGGTTTTTATTGCCCGCTTATGCCATCAAGGTATATTTCACACAAATTGTTCTGGTTTTATAATTATACCAAAGAGAATGGTAATTTCTTAAGTTGAGACGATTAACCTCCAAGGGTGAACACTCTGACGAACATACTCACTTTCAGTCTCAAAGACAAGCTAATCTGAAAGGAAAATATTTGCTTTCCCCTGGATGTAGAGACTGAGGTACCAGATATTTAATTCTGCTAGGGTGGTGCGCTTTACATGTTCCGTGTAGATTTATTATATTAACGGATACAATTTCTAGGGAATGAAGTCTAAAATGGGGAGATTGTCTCCGTTCACATTTAGAGTTGCTTCTTAAGGGAAACCTTTGCCTCCATCGGGAGCAAATTCTTTCCCTGAAGAAAAGGTCTGATTTTTAAAGGTTTTAATTACTAGGGCGGCAACTTGCCAAAAATTATCCCCTTTACAAAATGGTTCTCCCAGTTACATGTGTATAAGCATTTACTTTAAACCATTTATGCCAAGCGTCCCCTAAAAGGGACATTGGCAAATAGGTATACCCAGATCAGACGCCACAAAACGCGACGTCTGATCAGGGGCTTCATTATTTGCATTATCTACAGGAATTTCCGTGAGTCTTGGTAATAATGAAAATAACTAACCAGACATTCCTGCTATTGGAAATAGACCTTCTGTGCTTTCGACATCTTTAAGAAAGTCTTATTTTACTTGGCGCTTTACACGGAAGAAGTAAATTTGCAAACTTTTGCCATGCTTTAATGCAAAACTGTTTGTCGTTACTACCCATGTACAAAAAAGTTTTATTCTAGTCATTGTTTTTTTTTTTTTTGTTTTTTTTTTTTTAAATAATGATTTCACTTTTTCTCATAGTAATAATGAACGCAAATTATGCAGAAATCTGTTGGATACGTAACTTGGGGGAAGATTTTCAACAAGTTCCGCTTGTTCAATTTTTCTGAAATTTTCACAGTATTGTTGAAAAACATTAATAATTCAACGGAGCAAAGAAAAGTAAATAATATTTTTTTTGACAAAAATTAAAAAAAAAATCACTTGACTCTAGAATTTGCATAGGTCAGACTATTTTATTTATTTATTTATTTATTTATTTGCCGTTTTAAGTTTAGGATACATATTTGACAACCAAAAACAGATATGGAAAATATATAAGATATGGTCAATCAGAACAAAATATTCTCATTTAGAATAAAACGCCAAGCAAAACCTGTCTTTCCGAGTGATGTCGAAAAGACATTTCGTTCCAGATGGCTGAGGTACATGTAGAACAGTCCCCTTGAAATAAATAGTTTAACTCTCACTGCCATAGGCGATAACAATGAGCTTTTGCCAACAGCGTAGATCCAAACGAGACAGCTTATATTGTACCGTCTCATCAGGATCTACACTGTTTGACATTCAGTCTTTCAACTTTACATATAAACTTCTTTCTAATCGATAATTTGTTAAAAAAGAAGACAAAGGTATGAAACTTGGCGCCGAAAGAGTTAAAGAGATAGAATGGTTTTAGTGACAAATATAACTGTGTTAAAAATGTACCTGACGTGTGTGGTTTCCTCTTTTTTCACGCCCCCAGTTGCGGAGCTTTCTGAACGGACAGTATAGGGCTGCATGTTGATTCCTTTTCATGAAGTGCCATTTCTTTCTTTTTTTTTTCATTTTTTTAGCGGGTGGGGCTGGGGTGGATGGGGGAGGGGATCCCCATGAATCGGCTGTTAGCCCGGTCCGCTCGTTCATGATTAGCTTGTAAGAGAGGGAAAATTGCATTGTGTTCTGCTTATATTTATTGTCATAGTGCGAAGGAAGGACAGACAGGATGTCAGAGTGACTAAGACTATGTGCGGTGCAGACTGTTGGACAGATCACAGGCTTGTTGTCAGCAAACTCAACCTGCGCATTCAGCCGGTACGACGACCACAAGGCAAGAAGGTGCCAAAGAAATTAGATGTCTCCAAGCTGAAACAAAACAGCAAGAGACAAGCATTCGACAACGATCTCTGCAGCCGTTTAGATGCACTGGAACACAGTTCAAAAGATGTAGATGAGAGCTGGACAGTCTTTAGAGACACCTTTCACTCTTCAGCAATGGATTCCCTACGACCAGTATCTCGCAAACACCAAGATTGGGCGGAACACTTTGATGGTGTCCTTAATCGGCCATCATCTATCAATGATGAAGCTATCAACAGACTACCACAGGTAGAATGTAATCCGCTGCTTGATGAGCTCCCAACCGTCTCTGAAACAGTGAAAGCAATAAAACTCCTGTTATCTGGCAAGGCTCCAGGATCAGATGCAATACCTGCAGAGATCTACAAAGCAGGAAGTCCTCCAGTTGCAGAGAAACTGACAGAGTTATTTCACATTATGTGGAGAAAAGAAGCCATCCCTCAAGAATTCAAGGATGCAACAATTATCCACCTATTCAAAAGGAAAGGGAATCCTCAAGTCTGTGACAATCATCGAGGCATCTCTTTATTGTCAGCTGCTGGGAAGATCCTTGCTAGGGTCCTACTGAACCGATTGAATGAACACTTCGAACGGTCAGGGCTTCTACCAGAAAGCCAGTGTGGATTCAGGAAAAACAGAGGAACAATAGACATGATCTTTACAGCACGACAGCTTCAAAAAAAATGCCAGGAACAGAATATGTCCTCTACATGACCTTTGTCGACCTTACCAAAGCATTTGACACAGTCAGTCGTGAGGGACTTTGGAAAATTATGGCAAAGTTTGGCTGTCCTTCCAAATTCATAGCAATAGTGCGGCAGTTCCATGATGGTATGCTTGCAAGAGTCCAAAATGATGGCGAGTTTTCTGATCCATTTCCTGTGACAAATGTAGTTAAGCAAGGCTGTGTACTAGCTTCAACATTGTTCAGCATGATGTTTTCTGCCCTGCTTATAGATGCTTTCCAGGATGGTGACAATGGTATACCTATTAGATATCGCTTTAATGGGAAACGTTTCAACCTAAGAAGGTTGCAAGCTAAATCTAAGGTGCAGAAAGAGGTGCTAGATGAGTTCCTCTTTACTGATGACATGGCAAAGGGTGCTCCAACAGAAGATAAAATGCAAAAAGGTGTGGATCAAGTATCTGATTCATGTGACAGCTATGATCTCAAATCAGCATCAAATAGACTGAGGTAGTATATCAGCTAGCACCTGGAAAGCCTTGCAAGGAGCCTACCATCACAGTGAAAGGTCAACGACTGCAAGTGGTAAACAAGTTCACCTACCTTGGAAGCCCATTGTCTAGAGTTGTGCACATTGATGAAGTCAATGCTAGAATTGCCAAAGCTAGTGCAGCTTTTGGCCGGCTACGTGGAAGTATTTGGGACCGAAGTGGAATCAGACTTGACACAAAGCTGAAAGTAGATAGATCGGTAGTGCTGCCAACACTATTATACGCATGCGAAACTTGGACAGTTTACCAACGGCATGCCAAAAGACTGAACCACTTCCATACAAGCTGTCTTAGAAAACTTCTAAAGATCAAGTGGCAAGACAGAATTCCAGACACAGAAGTCCTGAAAAGGGCAGGAATACAAAGTGTACATACTCTTCTGAAATTGGCACAGTTAAGATGGACAGGCCATGTTATCAGAATGCCTGATGAACGTTTGCCAAAGAAAATCCTCTATGGAGAACTACAAGTTGGAAAACGCTCCCATGGTGGTCAGAAGAAGCGATACAAGGACACCCTCAAAGCCCCCTTAAAGACTTCAACATACCAACAGTCATGGGAACAGATTGCACAGGATCGTACAAAGTGGCGAGGCCTCATAAGAAGGGGAGCTGGTGAATACAAAGCAAAAAGAATCAGCGAAGCCGAGCAGAAACGTGCACAGCGGAAAGCCAGAGCTAAGGCATCACCGACAGAGCTTTCTTCCTCAGACCTCTCTTGTTCTATCTGCAACAGGCAGTTTAGAGCAAAGATTGGTCTCATCAGCCAGCTTAGAACACACAAATAATAACACATCACACAGTTGATTAGGATTGGTCATTGTCAGTAATGACAGACGAACATATATACCTGGGGGAAAAAGAAACGCAAGTTCAAATTTTTAAATACTGAAAGTTTGTTTGTGAACAAACTGATCTAGTTTTCTGTATTTGGTGACATTAGTGTACTTCCCCGTGTATGGATCACACAAAGTCACTGAAGCGTGAACACAGGCTACACAATATCGTTGTACTTGAGGTTCGTTAAATCCGTGCTGCACGGGTAGTGTCGCGTGGTAGAGACTTTAACACATTACCAAATCGAACTTTCGTTCCATTCGTATCGGTTGCACAAAACGTTTGTTGTTTGAGTTTGTTGAGAGAAATGGTACGCTTATCGCAACTGGATAGGGGTAGAGCTAATGCTCTAATTTTGCAGGGTCGGTCGCAACGTGACGTCGCGCAGCAATTTGGGGTGCACGAGTCGATCATATCGCGCATAGTTCAGCGTCTTAGAGCTACCGGTAGGTTAACTGACCGTCCTAGGAGCAGACGTCCGCGCGTTACGACGCAACGTCAAGATAGACGTATACGTATTGTACACCTTCGTAACAGGTTAAGGACGGCGACAGAGACCGCAAGAGAAGTTATCGGAACACATGGCCGTCGTGTGTGTCCAAGGACAGTCAGAAATCGCTTGCGAGAGTTCGATTTACGTCCACGCCGTCCTTACGTGGGCCCAAACCTTATGCCCAGGCGACGTCAACGCCGCATGCAATGGCTGCGTGCCCATGCACCAAATCGGTTTCGACTGGCTGACTGGCGGCGTGTAATGTTCAGCGATGAGTCGCGATTTTCGTTTCAGCGGTCAGATAGGCGACAACGAGTGTATCGACGTCTTGGTGAGCGATATTCTGACGCTTGCGTACGAGAAGTCGACAAATTTGGGGGAGGGGGGTCCGATATGGTTTGGGGTGGGATTTCTCATTGGGTGAAATCGCCCCTAGTGGTTATTCAGGGTAATCTTACAGCCGTACGCTATCGGGATCAGGTGCTTATGGCCCACGTCCTCCCGCTTGTCAATACTCATAATCTCACGTTTCAGCATGACAACGCGAGACCGCATGTTGCCAGGGTTTGTCGCGACTTCCACAACCAGAATAATGTCCAAGTGCTCGATTGGCCCCCATACATTCCAGATTTAAATCCAATCGAGCACATTTGGGATGCGTTGGACAGGAGGGTCAGGAAGCGCGTCAACGAACCGAACAACGTCGCACAGCTCCAGCTAGCTCTTATTGAAGAGTGAAATAATATCCCTCAAAGGACCATTGACAAATTAGTCGTGTCTATGGTTAGAAGAGTGAGAGCCGCGACAGCAGCCCGTGGTGGACACACGCGCTATTGATACCCATTATTCAATAACGTTGGGTGTCTGTGTTTAACGCTATTTATTGCAAACGTCGTCTGCTATACGACACTAAACCAATATGAAATAAAAAATTAAAAAAAATTAAACAATCAAATGAAATCCACAATTTTCTTTAAAAATACAACCCCAGAATTAATACTTGCGTTTCTTTTTTCCGCTAGTATATTGTCAGTAAGTTTAATCTTAAGGTTTTAGAAACTAGTGCGAAATAAGGCTTTACACTTTTGTTGGTGGGTGGTTTAATAAACTGAAAGTTATCATATATTATGTCTAAGAATTTCAGCACATTCATCTAAATGATTCGTTTATTCAGAATTGAACATGGAAAACAAAGAGAAAGGTAGGGAGGATTCAGAGATTATGAAGACATTTTACGTTATGTCACCGCAGTTCCGATATAACTGAAATACTTTTGAAAGAGTCCTCAACCGCATGTCTATTTTCCCACATCCTACACATATTGAGTAATATAGAGTTGTCACGAATTATTTCCCAGGTTAGTTCATATGCTTTGAAAATAACAGTGACTATGAATATGGCCATAAAATTCATGTCATTAAGCAGCCATAATCCGAGTTTAGATACCAACTAATATTATTCTAAAATGCGATTTAAATCATCCTTAGCATTTATTGGAAGAGAACTATTCTGCCATTTTCGTCTGCATAAATAATATATTTTTTTTCAACAAATGTTCGGCAAGTAGTAAACAATAACTATCGTGTATATTTTTATTTCTAAATAGAGAAATTCTATTTCGAACAGACATTCTAAGCAGAGAACCAACGTGCACAATGTCTCATCCGGGCATTAGCTCTCCATTGATACATTCTATAGCGGACACGAGAGCCCTGATCAGACTGCGCGGATGCGCAGGCTGATCTGGGCTTTCGCTGACCGCATATACCAGAAGACACGTAATCGCATAGCGCGGCCCAATATGTTCGTAACATTAATTGTCTACTATAGTCTGTAAGCTGAGAAGCTGAGAATAAATGATAATAATACTCGTATACATAAGTGCGTATCACTTGTTATAAGTGAAAAAAAGGGCATATTAAAATATGATCATCGAGTTTTGATGCCCTGCCACAAAAGTGGCGAGGGTATTATGTTATACTGTCTGGAATTTTGAGTGTCCGTCCGTCCGTCCTTGAGCGCTTCCGTCATTCGTGTCCGCTCCATAACTCTGATACCATCAGAGATATTTTCACCAAACTTCACACAAATGTAAATTACCATGAGACAACGTGCGGAACACATGAACTTAACTTTGGTATGCCAAGTTTTAGAGTTATTGCCCTTTGAACATAGGACATAACCATTTCTACCATGTACACGTGTCCGCTTTGTAAATTAAAAACAATTTGAGATATTTTCAGGAAACTTCACACAAATGTAAAGCACTATGAGGCAATGTGCAAAACATGAACCGTACCTCTGGTATCACCTACTTTTGGAATTATTGCCCCTTGAACATTGAACATAGCGATTTCTACCATGTATTCGTGTCTGCTCTGTAAGTTGAAAATCGTCCGAGATATTTTGATGAAACTTCTCACAAATGTAATGACCTATGAGACAACGAGCAAAACACAAAAATCGTAACTTTGGTTAGCCTGCTTTTAGAGGTGCGACCCTTTGAACATAGTAGATATTGAAAAAAAAAAAAAAAAAACACTTTCTCCTTGGTACTCGTGTCAGCTCTGTACGTTCCAGATAGTTTAATGAAACTTCATAGAAATGTAAAGCATCATAAAACAATGTGCATAACACAAGAACGGTAATTCAGGTTAACCTACTTTTTGAGTTATGATCCTTTGAATTTCGAAAAAAAGTGATTTCTGTAATGTAGTTGGTCTACTCTGCAACTTAAAAACTGTTCGAGATATTTTTTCGAAACTTTATACAACTGTATACCACCATGATACAATTCGCAAACGCAAGAACCGTAACTCTGACTTACCTGCTATTGGAGTCACCACCCTTTGAACATTGTCAATAGTGATTCAAGTCAAAAACGTGTGCCCTTTCTATAACTTGAAAACGGTTTGAGTTATTTTCTTGAAGCCTTGCAAAAATTTAAATGGACATAACTTGTAGAATATATTTGATTTTTGACAGAGTTATGGCACTTGTTTGATGTAAGTGCAGTGGCAGAGCATGGTGCAGTGCTTGCAGCGCTTTTATTTAAATCTACAAACCAAGTAAAAGAGCCGCAACGTGAGGAAACTTACATTATGACACGTGCGCCAAACGATGACTCAAATCAGCTTGCGCATTCACGCACTCTAGTCTGAGTCCTTGTTGTCCGCACGAAGAAACTTTGCATCCCCGGCTTTCCAAAATGCGTCTCGTGAAGATTCTGATCAGACTGCACTGGCTGATCTGAATCTTTACTGGACCGACAAGTCTGGAGGTAAATTTTCTGACGTTGCGGCTCAAAAGTAAGAGCTTATTGTTGTACTTCGGAGTTTAT